>SNQJ01S0088446.1:1836-33468 GCA_010110895.2 Picea sitchensis
TTTATACTCTCCAAGTAGCTTCCTTAAAAACATCTTCTAGGTCACTTGGCCCACTTTCCTTATTTTAGGGTTAACCCACTTCTAATTTCTCCATTAAATTTATTATTGAAATACTTTATTTTGTATTCAATTTGAATTATAATACACTCATCACTTCACTTTATTATTTACCTTTTAAAATCTATTAAACCACTTTGACTACTTTGATCTTTTGGGGCTTCTAGATGACATATGAGGGTCCTTCAACTTCGTAAGGCCGTAACTATCAAACCATGAGGAGTTATGTGACATTCAACTTACCACCAAAAATGTAATGACATGTAATATCCATATAGAGTATTATTACCTTCAAATATAGAAAAACTTATACCATTATCCATCAAACAAACTTGGGTCCATTACCCAAACCTGGGTTCTCCAATTTCACATGGTCATAACTCTCTAACCGTGAGGAGTTATGTGATGTTCTACATACCACTGGAAATGGCATGAAAATAACTATCCATATAGGATAGTTTCGCTGACAAATTCACTTTCCTTCATCTCATTATTCCACAATTAATAATGGGTTCTCTTACTCTGCAAAGCATCTTCCCATGAGGGATTTCATCATAAGGGGACCACTTTGGAATTCATCCATATTTACTTCTTATCAACCATGACAAAAAAATAATGAGTCATATTTACATAAAAAAATATTGGGTCCATTACCCAAACCTTTGTTGTATGGGGCTTTCTTCAAGGGTTGACATCAATGATAACCAACCTTAATCAACAATCTCCCCCTTTGGCATTGATGGCAACACTCTGATGCAATACTGAAATCATATCACTCATGCTCCCCATGGAACCATGAATATGTCCTCTTCATATGATAAATTTGCCTCTATCCTCTACATCTGATAAATCTCTCCCCCTTTGTCATCAATGGCAAAGGTATCTTTCCATCCAAGGCTGCTCCCCCTGACTAAATTGTCCTCTTATGGTGATTCCTCCTGTACATCTAATACATATAAGATAAGCATTCAAAAAGAATTCATTTCGGAGTAGAAATAACTCCAAGTCTTTGGTGAAGATATTCAAAGGCTTCTCGTGGAAGTCGTTTTGTAAAGATGTCTGCCACTTGTTCTTTTGTGTCTACATACTCAACTCTGATGTTCTTTTCTGCAACCTGTTACGCGGGAATGCTTTTGTAAAGATGTTCCGCCACTTTGTTCTTTTGTGTCTACATACTCAACTCGATGTTCTTTTTTGCAGAACTACATAAAGAGAAAGTGATAATTGATTGGAATGTGCTTCAGATTGGAGCAATCACCGGGTTTTTGAGATATTGATGACACTTCTATTATCGTATCATATTGAAATAATCATCATACTCAACCTATATATCTATCAAAGTTTGTTCATCCAAATAACTCGTAAACATTCTCACCGTAAATAGTACTCGCTTCTATTGTATATAGAGATACCGGAGATTGTTTCTTTTCCTAGCCATGATACCAAACACCTCCACCTAAGTAGAACACGCTCCACCGGTGCTTCTCACAAGAATCAAATACAACTTTCCCAACTGCATATTGTTGATACTTAAGAGGGGGGTGAATTAGTATCATACAATTTAAAACCTTTTTCAATCCTATAATTAAACCATTCAATTATATCCAATGATAAATGAACAATGGTGGCAATATTTACACCAATACAATTCACAATACACCATGCACAATATATGAGAAATAATCAATGTTTTGTTCAAGGGAAGTAATGACTTCCAGTATCTATAGCCTAAAATGTGTTGAGGATAAACTTCCAAGAGGAAGATACAACTCCTCTCAATATCAAGAGACATCTGAACCCTCTATCCTTTCCCTTCCTTCCACCCAAGAATATATGAGAGATAATAAACTTTATTCAATTATGGTCCGTTCAAAAGATCCAACTTGTACAGTGCATGCCCGCTACCAATATTTAACATAAGGATTCTGGAAATGCCAAGACAAGAAACTAAAGTCCGTGACTATTTCCAATGGAAGTGGTCCCACTGCATTTGGAGTCTGTATGAAAAGTTAAGGACTGTTTTATCCGGAACACCCGTTTTTTGACTAGTTTCATGACTGATCACAAACCCTATATTCCACAGAGTATATATCCATAATTATAGAGAATAAAAGAGCCGAACTCTTTACCTCAGAGGTACCTTGATATGTCTTCTCACTACCATAGCGATTTCACCATCTGAATTGTTCTTAGAAAAGTTATGGCAAAATGGTGCAGATGACCTGAAAATAACATACCTTGAACACATCACTCAAAAGACTTCATCCTCCTTTTGAAATCCGGCCTCTTTTACTTCTTCTTTCTCTAGGAAATTCGACTTGTATCAAAATGAATGTATAATGATGTTTTATTTATACCATTTATGTCACTTCCTTTTAACATTAGGGGCCGACCGGGACACTTTCTTATTTTGTAATTCTTTCTTTAATTGTTTCTGTGGCCTACATGTACAATTCACTTTGTCATCTTCAAAATTCATTTCTCCTCAACCATGAGGATCCACTTGACGGGCCACATACCAATCGGAGAGCATGATGTATACTATCCATCCATGGATGTTGGTATCTTCATTTTCATTTTTCCTTCATGTCCAAATAACTTCATCAATCTTCCAACAATCTCCCAACAATCTCCCCCCCTTTGGCATCAATGACAACAACCAATCTTCCAAATTAATCTCCCTTTGTCACATGGCAACACTCATGCTCCCCTATCATCATGATCATCCCATTTCCCCTTTGACATCAATGACAAGCAGTATGGCTTCTCCCCCGAAGTTTAATGGAAAAGGTAACCTTCTTCTTTGGGGTCAAGCCCCTAAACATGTGGCACTCAATAATACTTCATCCTTATTTTGTCTTTGGGACATTTTCTTCCTTAGAATCCTTTTAAAGGGTTCTGCCTTCTCTCTCTTCTTTATGTCTAGGATTTATATGTTGTTTCGTCTTCTTGTTGTAGTTGCAACCAATCTTCCTGGAAGTTATTTCTCTCGATTTTACATTTTCAGAATCAAACGTAAGAGTGTATACCTGATCACACATTTTGTCACACTGAGGAGATTATGCTTCGATCTTCAACCAATAGGACTTTTTCCTCGCTTACATTTTCACTTCCCAGCCTTTTACAATTCCTTTTTCCAAGTATTTCTTGTAGATGAGTCATCTCCAAATGCAACATTTCCACCCTTTTCTTCAAGTTGACAAATTTACTTTGATCTCCTAATATATGAGATGAGCACTCACTGTCTATTAACCATTCATCATCTTCTTCTTTGTATTCTTTAGCTTAATTAATGCTATTCGAAATTTTCATTGTGTGGAATTTCTTCCTTTTTCCATATGTTGTAGTTGGTATGCAAACCTTTGCAATGATTGTCTCTTCATCTCTTTGCAACTTCAGTTTGTGACCACAAGATTGCACTTGTAACATACAACATTTTGATCCATTAATGGGTCAAATGATTATAATTTCTGTTGAGGTTCACTTTAACATTTTCTATCTACTATTTGACCCATTCATGTAGCTTGTATAGTTATTCCTTTCATTGATTCTACAATTGATTGCCTTGTGTTCAAAATTTCCACAAGTAACAATGTCCAAGAAAGAAATTTTGATACCCGGCATATAGATCTTCTTTGTGGTGTGGTCCATCCGTCAAAATCTATTCTTTTCTTTTAGTTTCATAATGATTGTTTTCATACCGATGGGGAGAGGATCTTCTTGATGTCTCATTCCTTCTCACTTATTTTTTCTATCTTGTCGTTCAACTCTCGCTCGGAGTGTTGGTTTCATCATTTTCAACTTCCTTCTTGTTTTGTTGTCTTCAAATTGCCATTGTATCCTAGTCTTGTCTTGTCATTTGAGATCTTTGACTGCTAAGCATCTCATCTAATTTTTTTCGTTTCTTTTTTTTCTCAAATTATTCAACCTTTTTGTTGTCAATAGTAACTCCTCTTTTGTGTGATCCACCGCCAATTCTCATAATCTTCAATTGTTCCTTCAAGCTAATGGTCTTTTGAAGTTTGTACTTTCTTCACAACTACTCAATCTACCTTTTAGTATTATGTTTGTGTTTCTGTTGTTATTTTCGGGTCCACATGCTTCAACTTTTCAAGATTCTCATCTTCTTGTTCACCGCATTGTCTTTGTATCCTCAAAGGAATCAAGGTTGGTTTCTTCATCCGAATCTTCTTCACAAATGATTTCTTCTTTCTTAGAATTCTCCTTATGATCATCATCCCGTTCTTCTGTTATGAAGAGGACTTCTCCATTATCTTATTCATCACTCTAATATGAGGAGATGTCATCATCCTTGGAGTAGGAGCTATTTTTATTGTTGAGACTCTCTTTTTATAGTAACAGCTTTCAACACATGTCCTATTCTACCACAATTAAAGCATTTGAGAGAGGATACCTCACCTTTGTATCTTCCACTTCCTTTCTCGAACCTTCTTACTTAAATTTCATATTTCTTCATCAAGGTCATTATCCTTGTCTTTTGTCTTCTTTATGGTTTAAAGGTCGCTTCATTGTTTGTCCTGTCACTTTCTCGCACTGTTTTCATTTCATATGCCATAAGAATCCTATGCAATTCATCCATTGCCGCCTTTGGTCAAGTCCCTGCTTCTTCAACGATGAGACCTTGAAGTATCATCATACTTTAAGAGATGTGATCTCAACACTTTTGTACAACCAATGATTCATCGCGCTCTTTTCAATCTAACCTAATCCTGATAGCATTAACAACTTCATCAACTCTAAGAATATAGGCTGTACATCTTCTTCCCTTTCATTCATGTTCAAATTTTCACCGCTTCATGTCTTTGAAGCTTGACCTTAACTTTTGGATCACCTTCAGATATTCTTGAGGTTTGTCCCATACCTCTTTAGCAGCTTTGCATCCCATCACTTTTATTAGCAATGGTTGGTGTCAATGATGCTAGTATAACATGTCTGGCTTTTGAATTACAACTCATGCTTCTTCATTTGGATCGGTTGGAGCATTATTTGGGATTACATAGCCATTCACACCGAGTACCAAATGTCTACTCCCAAAGCTGTGTTAGGTAAGTCTTCACTCTATCACTCCAAAGATGCATAATTTCTTCCATCAAATTTTTTGAATCCCATTTGAAATGTGCTCATGGTTATCCATTTCTCAAGCCAGATTTTCCAGAGGTTAAACTGTTATGAAGGCAACTCCGCTTCGATAATTAACAAATAGGTGAATTAGTATCATACAATTTAAAACCTTTTTCAACTTATAATTAAACCATTCAATTATATCCAATGATAAATGAACAATGGTATAATATTTTACACTAACACACCACACACCATAACAATATATGAGAAATAATCAATAGTTTTTGTTCAAGGGAAGTAATGATTTCCAAAGGTAGCTACAGCTTCCAAATGTAAAGGAGGATAACCCTCCAAGAGGAAGATACAATCCTCCAATATCAAGAGATATCTGAACTCTCTATGTTTTCCCCTTCCTTCCACCCAATAAATATATGAGAGATAATAAACTTATTCACCTCTATTCTTTTCAGAAGACCCGACTTGTACAGCATGCCCTGCGCTCAATATTTAACACTGAAACTCACACAAAGAAACTAAAGTCCGTACTCTTTTCCAATGGAAGTGGTCCCACCACATTTGGAGTCCGTATGAAAAAAGTTATGACTGTTTTACCTGAACATCTGTTTTTGACTAGTTTCCGTGACTGATCACAAACCCTATATTCCATAGAGTATATATATCCATAATTATAAAGTGAATAAAGAGCTGAATTTTTACCAGAGGTACTCTGATATGTCTTCTCACTACTCATAGAGATTTCACCATCTGAATCGTTCTATAAAAAAGTTATGGCAAAATGGTAAGATGACCTGAAAATAACATACCTTAGAACACATCACTAAAAGACTTCATCCCTCCCCCTTGAACTGGCCTTCTTTTACTTCTTTTCTTCTCTATGAAATCGGACTTGTATCAAATGAATGTAATGATGTTTATTTATACCATTTTATGTCACTTCCTTTTAACATTAGGGGCCGACCTCGGACACTTTCTTATTTTTGTAATTCTTTTCTTTAATTGGTTTCGTGGCCTACATGTACAATTCACTTTGTCATCTTCAAAATTCATTTCTCCTCAACCATGAGGATTCACGTGGACGCACATACCACCGGAAAGAGCATGATGTATACTATCCATTCACATGTTGTATTCATTTTCATTTTCCTTCACATGTCCAAATAACTTCATCAATCTTCTCTCGGGTCCAAAACCCATGACTAGGGTTGACATCAATGACAACAACCAATCTTCCAACACATATGTAGGAAATAAGTGATAGAGCTCCTTTGGATACCATAACCAAACTCTTCTGCCTTTGAGATATCTCAAGATCCTCTTTACTTCTACTGCTTACGTGATTCCTTTGGTGTTTCACTGAATTGTGCCACACTGGGTCTAATTGTCTGCATTACATTCTAGTTTGATCCCACATATAGTAGGCTACCAATCATTGACCCATATTTCCTCCTACTGACCGTAGACTTTGAATCATCATCTTTGCTCAACTTTACAACCGGTTTGTTGGAGTGATAATCGTTTGGTAATCTTCTCTATTCCTAACCTCTTTAGCATTTCTCTGGATATACTTGGTTTGAGAGAAAAAATCTTGTCTCTTTGACGTATTTGAAGTCCCGTAAATAAGGATAGTTCTCTCAAGTAATGACATTTCAAATTCATTCTTCATGTCTTTTGAAAATTTCTCAGTTTAACCTATCATCATCACTACTAAAAATAATATCATCAACATAAATTTCTAACTAATAAAATATTATCTTGAATTACCTTGATGTAGAGGTTGTTGTCTCTGTGACTCTTGCTTTTTCTCAACCCTCAGCTCAACAGATATTTATTCAGCCTAGAGTACCATGTGCTCTAGGAGCATGTTTTAGACCATACAAGGCCTTTCTTTAATTTACACACATAGTTTGTGTCTCTGACAACTGAAATCCCTCTCGTTGTTCAATGTAGACTTCTTCTTCAAGTTCTATTCGTAAATATGATTTTACATCCATCTAATATACTTAACATTTTTGGAGCATGGCTAAAAAGAAACAAATTGCTTCCATTTCGGCAACTAGGGAAAATGTCTCTTCAAAAGTTGATTCCTTCAATATGCAGCATATCCTTTACATAACAATCTAGCTTTTGTTCCTGTAACTTGTCCATCTTCATTCAATTTATTCCCTAAAACCCATTTTGTGTCGACCAATACATTCTTATTCTTTAGTCTTGAACCAATTCCTCATGTCATATTTCTATTTTGATCCACTCTTCATCCTAGCTTTTGGGCCCCTTTTATTCCCAAAATTCACCTTGTTGTATTCCCCAAAAACAGCTTTGTCCACCTGTAGATAAGAGTGCTATGTGTTCTTGTTCTGGTGAACGTATTTTTCTTCATAGTCCTTTTCAACTCATGCATCTTTGTTTCAATAATCATCTAAAGGATGATTCTTCTATAATCATTTTCTAGGGTGTCTTTGGAGACAATTGATGAACTTGCTCTTCATTTCTATTAGATTCATTCATCTTCATATTCCTCTTCTACTTCTTTTTTCATCTTCTTCTTCAAAAGTTGTTCCATTGATTTGTTTCTTCTTTGTTTGATTCTGGTCACTGCTTTCATCAATTGTTACGTTGATGCTTTCCACAACTTTGTTTAATCTTAGATTGTAACACTTGTATGATTTCCTTGTACTTGAGTAACTAACAAGTATTCTTTTTCCACATGAGAGTCAGTCAAATTTTCCCCATTCTTCCATCTTCTTCTTTTGATAAAGCATTTGCATCCAAAAACTCTAAAGTGTTTCATTTGTTGTTCTCCTTTCCATAGCTCGAGGAGTTTTATCAATGTTGTTTTGATATCATCATTTTTAATGTGAACTTATATGCATTTTCGCCCGTGGTCCAAAAAATATCTGTCAACCTTGCATCCATTATCATTGTTCGAGCCATTTCTTGTATCGCCCTGCTCTTCATTCAACACCCATTCTCATGAGGTGTCCTAGTTACTGATAATTGCCTCTTTATTCCATGATTGCTTCAGTAGTCCATAAATTCCTTTTGAGGTGAATTATCCTCCATTAACCCATCTATATTTGATTCTTGAATCCATATCATTTTCAACCATTTCAGATCTTGAAATTTTCAAAAGCTCGAATTTGTTCTTGCGAAAGAAAACTGCAATCATTCTGTATAATCATCAACCAATAACATAAAGTATCTCTACCTTTTAAGCCTTTTGTAGTTGGTCCATCTAGATCAATATGCACAATTTCCTCGTATTTTGTTGAATATTCCTTTGATGTGTGAACTGCCTTTGTTTGTTTCCTTGTTTGCAATGCTTGCATAAACTGTTGCTTGGTTTCGTGATCTGAGGCATTTCTCTCGACCGCTCTCTTGTTGAATTTGAAAAGGTTATCAAAATGGCTGTGACCCATTCTTCTATGCCATAGCCAACTTTCATCTTCCTTTCCTAGACAACTATTGTAGGAAAATTTCCCTGCGGGATTGTGTAGATCACGCTAAGAGATGGACCCTAACTCTAGACAGAAAATGCTTAACATGGACACCGACTTCCTTTCAAATCTATATAAACTAACACATGAGAAGGAAGGACAGAGGTACTTTATCGCTTGTCCCCGCATCAGCCTCTAGTCGCAGGTTTCATCCTCCTTTGCTCTTCACTGGATCCTATGGACAAAAAAGATATGACCACTTCCTACTTCATTGATATTATCTTGAAAATAGATCTATCGCTTAATGATAAGTTCATGTAACATTAGACACAAACTAGAAAGAAACAGGCCAAGTGTGTCATATTGATGAGAATAACAACAACACTACTTACAATCAGAGATGTGAATGCTTACGTTTCGGCCGCATTCTCGCCTAACTCTTTTTGCCCGAAGATCCACTCTATATGGACAACAAAAACTTCAATCGATCACTCTTTGGAGGATCGTGGTAATTTTCCAAGATCATAGTTTCCATACTAGCGCTTCTCTCTTTTCACCATCATAGAGTCTGTTTATTTAGGTTAAGAGGAGCTTAACCTCCTCAGGGAGTTATCTTTAGAACAAGTTGGGAACTTCCTCCTCGCATCAAGGACTTATTAAACCAAGAATTCAACACAACTACCTCTAATTCTAAATATCCTCCCCCTTTTTCCTCAACGGCCAACTATCAGCCTCTAAATTAGGCAGCTGGCCCTTATAGTATCGAGTTGTAACGCCTGTGGTAAGATATGGAGGGGCCGCTGCTCTCAATATGAGAAACGCTTTCCTTTAGAGGGGGCATGGAGTGTTATAACGCCCTCGAAGCATTGAGTAGAGCACCACCGGGCCCTAGAGATAATATAGGAGCACTCCCCTCGTAACCTTTGTTTCGTGCCCCTTCGTGCGTCAAGAGTTATTTGAATTCAGTAAACCAGTCCTTCTCCTTAAAACCAAGCACATGAGATGTCTTATGTCTCCTTAGTGTCTTTGGCATGGAAGTATGCTCAAACATCATTTGCGACATTTGTGACCAACTTCATGACATTTGTGAAAGTTGTAAGGAAGATGCTACACTTACAACAATTGAGAGGAACATGCCACACTTATCCAATTGAGTAATATTGACGTAAATGCATTTCCCCTAAAGTATGAAGTTAGTAGATGTCAATCGACATTGAAATACTTTGTAGACGCCCAAGCAAGGGTATAGACTCAAATAACCTGACATAAGCTGCACACAAAACATCCAACAAATATCATGATATTTCAAAACCTAAGTGTGCATACCTAGGCTCGGTGATCAAGATTAGCAAGATATGGCCATAAAATACACTACTGATCCATAATTGTATTGATAAAAGGTATAGCCAAATCAAGATACAATGTGGATCTATAATTTGATGACTCGGACCGGATTGTAGCCATCAAGAATACACAGTGGATCTAATGTAAATGACGTAGACATAGCCAATGAATTACCACAAAGTGGATCTATGTGGATAGTGTGTATGTGTTCTTTGTCCCATAGAAATTCCTTCTCAAGAGTCCTGAAAAGCATATATCAAAGTGATTACTCAACCCGTATCTCTTACGCATCAAATGTAGTACGAATCAACCATGTGAATAGATGTCCGATGTCGAACACAAACAAAAAACATCGGATTACCAGCCATTAATGAAAACCGTTAACAAGTGCGAGGGGAGATCACCACACGCGTCACGATTCTGGCGTACCTTAGTACATTCGTCGGAATGTGAATAGATGAGCTGAAGTCGAACACTGTGGAATCATTCGATCGAGGTCAATGATGTAAACCCAACTGTCGGACGTGGAGGAGGCTCGCCATTGAGGCATGCAGTCCCAAAGTACTAACTAGTTTCTAAGTCCAACTCGGATAATGTGTTGGAGTCATAGGAATAGACTCATCGAGGGAGGGCCTTGATGCATCCCCCATCAACAACACAAAAAAACATGAGATGTAATTGTACTAAACGGACATGGATCACACACACAGTTTTGAGGCAAGATATTTGGGATGACTGACTCTCGAGAGTGGGATATACTTCCCTGGAACACGAATAACAACATAACATGACATGGACCAAGACTATGTAATGGATACCGTAATTTAAGGCCGGGTGACCCAAAGGAGTGAAAGTAACTCGAGGATTGGTTCAGCAGTGTAGGTTCAACGATTATGATGTATGCGTATTTATCAAAGTGCCATGTTCAAGCGCCACTCTAAGACGCGCTAGATGGATGTCTCAAGAGACTACTAGTTTGCTCCTTTTAATTTTTTCCCCATCCATATAGATGAGTACCTCTTTTACTTAATGAGCTCAAGGAGGATAACACATGCTCTATATAATCCCGACCTTCAAGTTCCTTCCTTTTTCCTTTTTTTAACTAACCGGAAGAAGTAAGGGTTCGTCCCATATGGTTCCGCTAATGTGTGCTTTTAACGAGTCCAAAGACAGAAAACTTGAAGGTTTTTGGGATTATGAGTTTGAAAAACACTTAAAAGAGAATCCTCTCAGCCTGCATTTAGTCCAACGAGACCTAAAAGGGTTAAACTATTGCCTCGAAGACGCTCTTCTCACCTTTTAACGGCTGAAAGGAAGCAAGGTCGTCAATAATCTTTTTCATATTTAGAGAGTATGTAGTGCTGGTAAAGGAGACTCTAGGTTCCTTTTTTCGTGTGTTCAAGATCCATACAGGTCCTAAAAAGAGATAAAATTTTACCTCGACACGTTTCATTTTTTCGAGCTCGAGAATGAACTAAGGCTATGCTCATAAGTGCAACAAGCTAAATAATCCATCGGAACTTCCAAGAAACCTGCGATGCCAAAAACTACAAACCAAGGGTTTAGTGAAGCCATTACATCATTAGAGAAACCCAAAATGACCATACCTTATAAAAATGAAAATTTATAAATAACAATTGATTGAGAATTCATTTACCATTTCATTTTGCAACGATTTTGGAGTAGTGGAGAATCTCGTTTTGAAGCAAATCTTGTTTTCTTCGCTACTGGAGCTACGATCCACCGCTTTGCTCACCGCTTGGAATTCAAGTGCGTAGGTTTCCATCTCTCTTTCTTCAACAAAAATGGTTCTCACATTCATTTTTATAGAATTATTTATTTTAAAACATAAAGCCCTAGGTCGCCCCTTTTTTTTGAACCAAATCGGCCTCTTTAAAATTGATGGAAAAAAGGGGATTATTTTACAAAAAATGCTTTAGATAAGGTAATAGATGTCAACACCCTTGTGATCAATTGGACAGATCATTTTTAGTAAAAGAACTAATAAAAAATCTCCCCAAATGCCAACGCTGTACCTTAAAGTCGCTTACATTTTTAAAACGCTTTTATCATTATTTGACAAATATTGGAGGGCGTGGTGGTTTAAAAGAGAGAGTGGTTGATTTTAGATGGTGTGGGAATCCATTTACGTTTTAAATTGCTTTTGAAAATCACCAAAATCGCCAAAACGCGGTAAATAACAAATTATATTGTTTTGCAGGTAACTTTGGCAATCATGATTGAATGGAAAGAGAGGGAACATGATATGGATGACTAGCTTCTTTATGGAGTCCCTATTAACGGCTGCTTCGTGAGTTTGCGTTCTTCTCGTTCTTCGTTACAAAAATGTGAAGAGAGATCCTATTGCTCAATATATGATTGGTCTCGACGCTAATATTTAACGTTGGGTTCCGAATCGGCACACAATTTTTGACCATTGAGTTAGAGGACGTGTAATTTTTGACCGGCCTCTCAAAAGAGGGGTCCCCATATCTTTCACTGGTCAGAGGGCATTGCCAGAGCAGGTAGACGTTTATTTGGCACGTCATTGTGTTCTGGGAGTGAGGTTGGTAGGGGGCATGATCCCTATTAAGGATATTCGATATTTTCCCCTCCGATCGATATTATTTGCTATCACCCGCCGCGGACAAAGACTAGCACCATCCGCATCGAGATCGTGTGGCTTTACTTGTTCGTTGTTTGGAACCAACACTACTGGAGCGACGCCCTTTGAAATGTGAAGAACAAATCACCGCGCGTGACCCGACGTACAGCCTGGCCATGGCTTGTTTTAGTCTCGCTTCAGAGTGCATCCCCGATAGCCCTCGTGATAGCACCCCAAGGTGACGACCAATGGATGAACCTAGGGAATGGAGATAGGACTAACCGGCTCCGCCAGTTTTGAGCTCCAGAGTTCCATTTTAACGCTTACTTTGCCCGGTTGGAGATGGCAAGACTTTGACAGAGGACTTCCTCTTGGCGTCAGATGTAGATTTCGCGGGGAGCATGGAATTGATTTTGCCCACGGGTAAAAACCGGATGAGTCGTGAGATCGACATACCTTGTATGTTTTTTTTTTAAGTTTCGATGCATATATATATTTTTCAGTATGTTAAAGAGTTTTAACAGATGTATTGTTTCCAACATGCATAAGGAGCAAGGCGCCTGACCGATACATATACACCGTACCGACGCCGGAGGCATCCCCAATACGCAGACCGGGTGGTACCAACAAGAGGGTCTCCCGGAGGTTGAGAGAAACCTCCAAAGCCTCACGACAGGTATCCCTCCTCCAAGGAGGTGGGAAATACCACTACATCCGCAATGGTTACCAAATCGTAGGGAGTACCCCCGGAGAATATCAATTCTCTTTTGAGGCGTGTAGTATGTGCAGTATTGTGTTATTCACAGCACAATGTAGTGCGAGGATATTAGAGTCTTTCTGGTGATCATATTTTTGTATGTCTTTTCAGGTGACGTTGTATGGGTGGGAAGGCCCAATGTTTTGTTCTTCTACATACTTTTTGATGTAATGCAACATTTTCAGCCATGCCATATATATATATATATATATTAGCTGAAGTTTTGCGATGCCAATGATTTGTACATGATGATGTCCGTGGTGTGTTTTAATTTACATGTAATGTACAGCTTTTCTTTCCTTCAATCTTATACGTGGGCAAGATACCGATCCATGATATAATTTTCTAGTGAATCTGAAGTTGTGTTGAGTTCTTTTGGTATGTGTCTATATTCTATGTAATTGAACATTCGTTCGAGATGACGAATTTGCAAGTGTAGGCGTAGCAGGTTAGGACTACGGATAGCGTAGATGAGTTTGAGTTGATAAACCACGAGTTGGAGTCTAAGTAAATGATGCGGAGACACCTAGAGAGGAGGCTTGGGTCAACAAAATTCAATGACAAAGGTATATTTTCCATATTGGTTGTTGGTCCTAAACAGATACCTCCGGAAATCACCAATCTCCTCAAATTCGATAACAACAAAAGTCGCTAAGCACAGGTTCGCATAGCCTACCGCCATCCGCGAACCCAAAAAAGATAGGAAGTTGGAGACGCCATACCGCATGAAAACACAAGCATAGTCATGAGTGGCAACGGTAAGACTCGGTTAATACCCAAAAATAGACACACCAAACTAAAATACAAGAATGTACAAAGCACAAATGCTAGGCGATTCAGGCATAGTACTTTAAGGTAAAGCCCATTTGGCTCACCTAGGGAAATTCCATCATG
The DNA here is from genome assembly GCA_010110895.2 of Picea sitchensis. Lineage (NCBI taxonomy): Eukaryota > Viridiplantae > Streptophyta > Pinopsida > Pinales > Pinaceae > Picea > Picea sitchensis. Next base: position 16,034 of record SNQJ01S0088446.1, read on the forward strand.
ATCAACTAATTCGTAGGCACCTTTATGTAGGACATATTTCACGCGTAAGGACCTTGCCACATGGGTTCTAACTTTCCGTCCCCAATTTATCGTGAGCTTAGTCGTGAAACGACTAAGTCTCTATCTCGAAGTCCGAAGTGATGATTGTCACATTGACTTTAATTCGCTATGATGTGCCTCATTGATCAGAGAAGCATCAGCGACGGTTTCATCCAAAATTTTGATATATATAAAAATCGCTCTTCAGCCAGGCGTCGAGTTCTACTTTTAGTTTGAGGGATGGAATCTCACACTCGATTGGTAGGACCTCTTATCGTTACAGACCAACCGAAAGGAGTAAATCCAGCCTGGAAGTTTCTACTGCAGGTGCTATAGGCCCAGAGAGCGGAAAACTGTTGTAAATGCCACATTGTTTTGTTTTCCCCTATCATGCGTTGGATCATGGTTTTAGGACTTTATTGATAGCCCCAACCTATTCATCTCGCCTCGAGGGTAGTAAGGAGATGATTTTTCATGACAAAAACCCAACTTGACATGTAACTCGCTCATCATCTGGTTTTTTTTGAAGTGTGCACCATGTTCAGTGACAATGGCACATGGTACACCAAACGAAGTTATGATGTGGTTGAAAAGGAATAGAGTTGCAGTACAACCATCATTCGTGAAGGCTGCGTATTAGCCTCAACCCATTGGTGAAGTAGTCGATGGCTAATTTATGATGTAACCGCGTCTCCTACCGAGGTAGGCTTTACTCTCAAGATGAAATCAATTCCATTTAGCCTAAGGGCCGATGGCACAATGGGATGCGCCCACAGGGTGGGTGCTGCCTTTATTGTTAAAGATTTGGCGGTGGGTATTTTTGACATTCTCGATGCAATCTTTGAAAATTGAGGGCCAAAAAGTAGCCTATTAATTTAGGATTTTGGGCTATGGCCATCCCGTAAAGGTGACCACCGCAGCGCTAAAGGTGACACCGCTAAAACATGCTCAACCTCTTCGTGGAATCCAGATATCACGGAGTGGATGGTGTCAATACCACGACGATAAGCGCGTCTCCGAATGATATAACAAATGAGTGATGACGAATGTACGACGCCTTTTCGCCAGAGATGTTGGATGAAAACATTGGGTTTGGAGGTACGTGAGAATGTCTCTGCATTCGTGGATCGAGGTGCCGATGAGGAATAGAGATTCATCGGGGAGAGGAGCTCTAGGTTCAATGTTTTCACCGGCAAAAGGGAGAGCACAGATAAGCTCAACAAACACCAGGTATTTTTACCCTAGCCTTCAGAACTCAAGATCGGCCCTTGGAGAATCATGATCCATTTTGAATATTTTCCCTCGAGTACTGGTTACGTCACATTACGATACATTGGGTTGAGTCCGCGACACCGTGGTGGTGCTGCGAATAAGATGTAGTGACGAAACCTTTAGACAGTGATGACGGTTTTCGCTTCAACATGTAATATCCGAAACTGGATCTAGATAAACTTGCTCAGATAATAAATTACATATTCTTCATCGCTAGTCTTGAACTAACACCATTGTGATGGTGGAAGTAGAAGTGGCCAAGTAAAGGATATAATCCTTTGTATATTCAGGGGATGTAACAAAGGTGCATGGGTGAAACCATTCTTGAGAGCATCGAATGACCATTGAGCTACGACATCCCGCATGAAAGGGACGTTCTTTTGCATTAACTGCATAAATCCTTTAGTGATCTTGGCATAATTGCAAATGAACTGGCATGGTAAAGTTTGCTTGCCTTGCAAACTCTGAAGTTCGGTTAAGTTGGTGGGTGGAAGTAAGGCTAAGATGGCCTTGATATTTAAGGGATCCACCATAATCCCGCCTTTTAGAGACAATTTAGGTCGGTGAGCTCAATTCGTGATTCGACAACAAAAATGCATTTATGTGGGTTCGTATTTAACGTTGTGAGAACCTACATCGCAAGTATAGGTAACGGTATGTAAATGATCAATGTGATCGACGATTTAGTGGAATGTGCGGTAAACCGAGATACGTTCTCGCTATATGTTTGATGTCGAAAAGCACGGTTACGGTTTCAAGCAGTGGCTCTAGCATTTTAAGGCCAAAAGGTAGTTTTCGTAGGCCAAAGTTCCCAAGGGCAGATGAAGGATTTCTTGTGTTGATCGGTAGCGTTCAACTGGTTGCATCCGTGAAAGCCATCCATGAAAGAGAATATTACGCCCCTCAAGCAATTATCGATGATTTGGTCAATGAAGGGCATAAGGTAATTGTCCTCCTTGGGACAAGCTTTTTTGAGATCTCTATAGTCAACGCGAACATGGATGGTCCCTTGTTTCATAGCAACCAGAACGAGGTTGGAGACCAATTCGTTAAAGGGACTCGATAGATGAAGACAAATTTGAAGTTTTTCAACTTCTTCCTTTATAGTCACAGTTTTCTTGGATGAACTACAAGGATTCTACGAACCTGCTTTGCTGCCGGTAGGTTTGATTTCGCGGTAATGACTTCATTGAAGGGTCGATCCATGGAATTTCCTCGTAACTCCATGCTAAGACATCGCGAAATTGCTTGAACAAAGTGGCGTAAGAAACTACTTCAAGGTGTGCAATTAGCACCAAGAAAGTTAATGTTTTCCACGATTAATCTCTTTGATTGAAAATGTCAATCAAAAGCGGATCGTGGAGATGTTACCCATGTTCCCCGTAGAGAGTATCTTGTGTGAGGATAGGAGATTGTGGAGCTTTGGTAACATCGGGAGGGAAGATATAGTGTATGTCTTGGTGAATTTTTTTCAAAGGCGGAAGAAAAGAGGATCGATGGTGGTTGTCATCCAGTATGCATCTTGTCAATGCTTAGCATTTCCATAATCGATTCGTCCGAAGGAAAAATGGGAAATGTAATCGAATTTAATAAAATGATAGGGAATCTAACCAAAAGGGCACCGAATAAGTATCGGGAGCCAATGAATGTGAAGTGTTGGAAGAGGAGAGGTAGATTGAATAGTTCACGATAAAGCGGCTCACCAAGCAGGACATAGTGCGTCACCAAGCACACGAATCTAAAGCGACTAGCATTGTCCCAAGGTCATATGATTCCGTGGATTGATGGCGTATGGTCGATCATATTGACAACGGAAAGATGATGTGAAGTAGGTGGAAGCGGTGTAAGGAAAGTACCCATGAGGCTAGAATCTTTCAAGAAGCCAACACCAACACTTTCTTTATAATAACCCGGTGGTCTCCCGTAAAGGAATATTGTTGGTGTTGTGGATGCGAAAGTTAAGTGTACGAACTGCTCAATCGAATGCAAATCAATTTTGCCTTGATGGGAATTGTACACATCGAAACAACGACGGCGGCTGACGATACCATAGCATAGAACCAACTTCTTCCAAGTATGTGTTGTAATCGAGGGGAGCATCAACCACCTCGACCTCAACAGTAATAGCTTTGCTGCCCAATTGAATGGCCAAGGATTGTAATAATCCATGAGGATGAAAAACTCATCCATCAAAGGCACGTAAAATGGTAGCATATTTTGCATCGGTGATTTTTAAGCCTTCCAACAAAGGAGACATGACATTGTGTGGAGGCTCCTTCGTCCGTGATGTTCGCGGATTTGTTTGATTGTGTACAAACAACATCGATTTGGAAAGCTACTGCGGGAGAGTCGTAGTTGATGATCATCCATATTAAACGTGATGTTGTTTGATGACTTAGGATCAAAAGTACCGATGGCAGCTAAGAGTGTTATACGTTGGCTAGGGCAGTGTTTTAGAACTTCCAGGTGGACATAGCACACGGGGCCCGGGCCAAATATTCTACGATATTGTAGTTTTTGGCAGCTCATGAATTAGGATTGAAGGTAGATTTCTGTATGGTGCTCTTAGGAGGGTGTAAGATAGAGTCAAAGAAGGTTTCAACTGAGGGTCTTGATAGGATAAATGTGATGGAGGATGGACGGAGGATTTATAACGGATCCGGACTGGAGAACCGCGAGCCTTTGGTTTATCAAATTAACTCGTGTCATATGTCGCAGAGTGAGTAGTTAGATTAACTCCATTAAACATGTAAATGTGGGCACTTTGCGAGGCCTCATCATGGGGTTGGAGTTGGAACGCCTCGATGTGGGGTTGTGTAACCAACCATTGTTACCACGAAAAGGCCGAAAGGAGCACTGGTTGTTAATTTCCCTTGAAAAGTTTGGCCACTATCGCTGATGGGCGCCCACGTAGTAATTGTCGCCACAAATGAGACATGGAATTTCAGTTTTCGCTGCTAAGAAAGTTTTCCTGCCAGCCAGGGTTTGTGGTTGGATCTTGGGTTGTTCGTTGTTATTCTTTGGTTTTTCTCTTTTCTGTCTCCAAAGTTGTTGCGTGAAGGGGTTGACTGGACCGCGTTCACATCATCGAGACTTGAGTTTGAGGGGAGGTAGAAGAGGGTGTAGTTGGACTAGGAGCAGTCGTGGAAGTGGGCTGCTGGATTGTTCCAGTATATTGGGTAGTATATTGAGTTTTGACGTAGCCAATAATTCCATCCGCATGGGAAGTGGTCGATGGTTTGGATGGATCAGTAGTAGCATGGGTAGAATTTGGTATCAACTCATAAAATGTACCAGACAGAATAACAGACTAATTAAGTTCGCCTCGAGTAATGGATTCTTCCTGCGAAGACACCTACCATGGCAAACATAACGCAGCAATTCAAGTAATAGTGATTTCGCGAACCATTCTGCTAACAATCGGTCGAACGAATTTCGATTAGCCTTCATCGTCTTCTCCATTCATGGATATGACGAGATATAAAACGGTTGTCCTAGAATGGCGAGGTTAATGCCCAAACACCGCCCTCGCATCTAACGGGTAGCTGGAAGCGTGCGATAATGACACGCATTGGTGGAGTTGAAATCAGCGAAAGATGCGCAGTAATTCAACATACCATTTCCACGCGAACCGTAGCGTTCATTGAAAAGACTCCAAATGAATCGAATCGTCCATGGGGGAGGTTGATGAACACCACAAACGGAAGGTCATTACGCGGAGCCGGAAATGGGTCTTCCTACTCACTTAATTTTGGGATATCGCATGAGCTTCTATCGGACAATTTCGCCAAACCGAGAATGATAGTCAGGATCGCTCGCTAACCGAGATAAGTCCTGAAGGTTCAGAGCAGCTGTGAAAGGTAGCTGTCGACAACTGCGGGTAATGCTGAGGGCAGAGGAACACCAAATTTCCACATCAAGCTTTTATATGGATAATTATAACTCGTGGGCCCCCTCATATGAGGTTGGTTTTGACCAAGGCAATATAGGATTTGAGATGTTTGAGTGAAGTATGTGTGAGTGGAGGATAACCGGATGGTTTTTGAGGGTTGTAGGTTGGGTTTGGAATTTGTCTATAAGGGGGGTTGTTGTGGAGTTTGAACATTTTGTCCCATGGAGGCATACAGATTTCCTTGAAAAGGGACGATCCACGGATTGGGTGCAACAGACACATTTTATCCTTGTGGTTGATGATAGACTATGGATTGAGGCTACCCCCCAGCATGAGGGCATCCCCCAATGGGATTTGTCCTCCGGTGGGGAGGATGCCCCTAGCATTAGGGTTCCCTCACGGAATTTGTCCACCGATGGAGGATTCCCCCCATTTTGAGGTAGAGTTCCCGTGATTTGAGAGCCAGATGTAAATGACTGATTGGTACCGCCGAGCAGATTAGTACCACCAAGACCGGTCCCTCCGGGTTGTGGGATGGATATGGAACTTCCCAGTATGACTTCAGCAGTGGTTTGGGAAGTGGTAGCAAGCAGATTCGCCCTGAATCCAAAAAGGGAGTGTAGGTCTTGGGTTATAGGGTGCCAATCGGAGCTTGATTGACTATCGTGTTACCGGCGGGGATAGTCGGAATTTGTGGGGCCATTGTCGAATGGGCTGCCTGGAGGGGAATAGTAGACCTTAGACCAATGGGCGGTGTGTGTTTCTGGACCAATGGGAGGTGGTTGCAGCAAGTGGGTACCCTATGAAATGTGATTTCGTGGCACCGCAGGGAAAAAAGATGCATCGACACTTTCCCCTCGCTCCATAAAGATCTCTTCGCGACCAAGCGCAGGGACTTCAAAACCACGCCTCATGTCCAAAGGTCACCGGCTATGGGCTTGAGAAGACCCAAATTAATGTAAGAAGGGATTAACGACAACAAACTTCCAGCCGAATTCGTGGAGGATTCAATACCAGTGATCCTCCCACGCGGTAAGCTTCCGCAGACTTGAAACAATTAAAAATTTCAAAGGAATCTGAACTTTCCTGTGAAGTTGTAGTGTTTTGAACCTCGCCTGAGGATTTCTCCATAGAATGAGGGGTTAAATGGGTGTTCCCTTCCATATTTTCAGGAGGAATTTCAGAAGCTTCCACGAAGCGGAAAGGGAGGGTCGACATGTTGGCGGAAAAGAGTCGACAAAAAAAATCTATGTACAACTAGCGAAAAGAGATAGCACACGCTAAAAATATAAGAATCACAACCAAGAAAAACAAGAACTTTTTTTGATGACCATACTAGTTGGTGATGAAATCCAACGCCGCATGATCAAGTCCAGAAAGTATGGGATAGGTGGAACAAGCATAATTACACCGCTTAACGGACTTTATTATGCCTGGTGCAAGCTTCCACTAGCACTGTGGGATTTACCCTCCAAGGAGCCCGAAAGAGTTTGACCAATGTATGCTCCAGTACAGTTGAGACTTCCTCCGGCCACTGCCACCTTGTGTAAGACCCCAAAGATTATGGCCACTAAGGTTACCAAAAACAAAAATAATGCCTGGGGAGACATTCGACAGTCCGACCAACACGCAAGGGCAGGGTATCAAACCCGAAATCAACTAAAAGGATTCCACGCAACAATTATGGATTTACTTTTAAGTGATCCCCATAATACGACCCGACCACCACACCGCTAAACCACTATGGCTAATCCTCAGAAGCTTACCCTAATGTGACCTCTCAGGAACCCCTATGTGAGGGGATCCCAAGACTTATACGATAATTGATTTGACTCTCCCTAACTCGTGATGCTAGTGTTTGTTTTTGGAAACTTTGGAGAGTTATGCTCACAACCCAATCCAAAGTACTGCTTCCAGCTCCACTTTGGTGGATGATCCTAGAAAAGAAAAGTTCTAGATAACTTTTAATTAAGTATTGATTTTATGTCATTCTTACGTAAGGTGTATGGAAGTGAAAACTAATGGAAATTAAGGACCTCGTAATTCAGAATGCAACAAATATGATAATCAATCATTTCCTTGATGAACATCTATCTATGGAGAAAGAAAGTCCTTTTCACTAACAAGCACTTTTAAGGAATGTTCTCAAACAATTTTTCTCAATCAAATCTATGTAATGATAAAACTTTTGGAGATGCCTTCTAACATGCACAATCAATCATGAAGATTTTTGTTGTTTGTATATGAATACGATTAATTCAACACAATGCTCATCTTGCTAATTATTATCTTTTGTATGAATGAAAATCAAACTAGCACAAGCAAGAGTCATACAAACAATACACCATCTTCACGCGAAATAAAACGAAAAGCAAAAGAAAAGAAACATTCAAAGAGAAAACAACTTCAAACCCAAAAGAAAAGGTTGAAGAACAACGATCTTGACTAAAATCAAGATGAAGAGGTTTGTAGGTCTTTGATGACCTTCAACAAGGTTTTTACTCAGCTAAACGTGAGAGAAAGACAATGTGTGAGTCTCAAAACTCCAATCAACAAAGAAAAACAATAACAATAAGGAAGAAGGCTATGAGATCCAAGTAGTAAGATGTCTATTATTCAAGTAAAAGACAGATGTCATACGTGAAAAGGAAGAAACATTGGCTCACAAGGCCACTAAGCAAAAGAGACACAGAGGCAAGCCCTGAAAAGTAATTCTCGAAGGTTTCAGCCTAAAAGAGGTTAGCACTCGGTTGCCAAAGGCAAGGAGCATTATAGCCTGTGAGTTATGCAGTTGCTTTGCACTCTGCTAACATCTAGACAAGGCTGTGGTCTAAACTCCAAAATGCTTCAAGAAAATCAAAAATATGCACTAATTCACAATTATGTCATGAGTGTGATGAGGTAAGGGTTAATCCTATGAAACCAATCAAAAGAGGAGTGAACCAGGTCTAAAAACAATCAAGGGATAGAACAAGGTCAATGGGAGGAGAAAATCAAAACAAGAAGTTTCGATTAGAGGCTATCTCCCCAGCAGAGTCAGCTAGTTTCTCAAGTAGGAAAATCTCCCTGTGGACATGTAGATTGCCTCTAAGAGCTTGAACTTAACTCCAGACAGAAAATGCTTAACATGGACATCAATTCCTTCACCCATCTAAACTAACACATGAGAAGTAAGGATGACAGAAAATTCTTTATCGAATGCTTTTCCCCTCAAGATTCTAGTCACGCTTGATCCTTTGCTTCTACTGATCCTCGTGGACAAAAAGATACCTAATTACTCCTACTCTATTGATATTAGCTTGAAAATAGATCTATCGCTAATGATAAGTTCATGTAACATTAGACAAAAACTAGAAAAGAAACAAGCTAAGTGTGTCATATTGATGAGAATAATGACAACAATACATACAATCGTAGATGCTTAATTGCTGAGTCCCTTCTTTGTTCAACTCGGCTCAAATAATATCCACTTCCACTAGACAACAACAGATTCAATCAGATCATTCTCCTTTGGTCGACCGTAGGTAAGTTTTCTCCAAGATCATAAGTTTCCATAATAGTAGTTCTTCCCTTTCTACCATCATAGAGTTCATTTATATAGGTTAAGAGAGCTAACCTATTGAGTTATCTTTAGAACAAGTTGGGAACTTCTCCTCGCATCAGGGATCTCTCTTGATGAAACCAAGAATTTGAACACACAAATACCCTAATATCGAAGATCCTCCCTTGTTCTCTCCTCAACGGGCCAACTACTGCCCCAAATTAGACAACGCTCCCTCAAAAAAGGCATCAAGGCACTATAGCGCTCCCTAGAAAGCTTGAGGGGGGCGCCAACACTCTCAAGATGAGAAACACTCCTTCAGAGGGGCGGGGAGTTTTATAATGCTCCCCAAGCATTATAGGGGTTTAGTGCTCCTAGATGACATATAGAGGAGCGCCCCCTAACCTTTGTTTCAGATCTCTTTTTAGGTGTCAAGAGTTATTTGATCTCAGTAAATCCCAGTCCTTCTGTTTCAAACCAAACACATGAGACGTTTTAAGTGTCTCCTTAGTTTCATCACCGGCATGGCAAGATGCTCAAACATCATTTGCAACACTTATGCATTGAACTTGCTTAATAATTCTATGAAAGTTGTAAGGAAGATGCTTACGATAATTCAGAGGAACATTTACACTTATCTAGTCGAAAGTAATTTTGACGTGTAACAACAACACTATTCATTTCTAATTTATCTTAACACATATGTTGCTTTGAAGTTCTTGGTACCAGAGTTTTACCAATTTCCCTAACCTTCTTTCTTATCTCAAACTTTGTGAATTGAAAGTAACTTTATGACCTTGGTCACACATTTGAATCACACCCTTAAGATTATGCTTCATTCATGCTAATAGAACATTTTTCCTTTTTCATTCTTTGTCTCTAATTCAGACTGCTCTTTTTCCAATGAGCCTTGGTTGAATTATCATTTCTGAAGGTGACTGATCCATTTCTTTCCTTTGTAATGTAAGAAACTTGCTCTCTATCAATTGGCCATGTGTTTCGAACATCCATTGTCAACATACCAACCATGTTTCTTCTTGCTTAGCTTGTAGAGAGATTGTGCATCTTCATTGCTATAACGGGATCTTTCTTTCTTATCCATGCCATTTTTCTGAGGTTCTTGTTTGTGACTCATGGAGGCTCTTTAGAGGGATCACATAATTTTGGCCATGTGTCCAAAATTGTTAGGTATTTGTAACATTCCACTTCGCTCAAAGATTCAAACCTCGTTGTAACCATTCTCTCAGATTAATTAGGTATTCTTGATAAACCCCTTTGTGTATGGCTCAACTAGTTATTTTCATAAAGGCTCTATTGAATTTAGCTGTGTTTATGTCCAAAATTATTACATACACACATAAACCAAAAAATATAGTTTGATACCCTGTAGTTGAAGATATTCTAAAAGGAGGTGCTCTTATGAATCCTTTTTCTTCGAGGTCTGCCTATCTATTGTTGATTCGAATCCTGGAATATTCTCTGCGGGAGGAGGTCCCTATAATCTCTCCTTTTGTATATCTTTTTTTATCCCTTTGATTGTTTCCTCGTGATAGCCTTTTTGGATTTTATTACTTCTATTGTTTTGGGAGATTGATCCCTTTTGTCTCCGGATTGTATCCAAGTCCGTGACTTTAAAGGAGATTTTTGGACTGTTGATAATGTCATCCAACTTTGAGCTACTCTCAAGATAATTTTATTTTGAATATCCTTTTCTTAAAGTAGAATATCTCAGCTCTGTGTTTCCAATGATCCTTTACTTTCTTCTAGTTGTTCTTGAGTGATTCTTCAATCTTTTTATCTTCTTCTATTTGAACCTTCAATTCTTTAGGATCATTTGTTCTAGTTCTGAGTGTCTTTTTTCTTATCTAGTTCCTCTTCTACTATAGTTTCTTTGTTTTTTCTTTTTCTCCCCGGGATAACTCTATGGCACTATTAATTCATCTCTTAAGTCAACTCTTCAATTTCTTTCTCATATTCTTCTTCGAGTCTTCTTTATCGTAGTCTCTATTTCCATGAATAGAACTCTCCCATTTCATCATTACTGACTTCATCTTCATCCGATGATGAGATGTCTCTTTGGTGCAAAATCTTTTCTTGAAAACTTTATTTTTGTAGTTCTTTTTACCTTATATGTTTGTTCCGCTTTTGATGAACCTTCATCATTTCTCTTTTCTTATGAGGACATTTTGTTATCAAAATGAACAATACCACTCACAATTAAAACAAATAAAGGAATTCACCTCTATACCTACCATTGTCTCCCTTGTTCAGTCTTTGACCCAAGTTGGCCACTTCTTCATCATCTTTCTATACATCGCTCACATATATTCTTCTTGTTCCTTTTCTTTCATTTGATCTTTTGGATGTTTTGAAGGTCATTGTTTTACATATGAATTTCTTTGTTCACTCTCATCTCATATGCCGTGAAGATTCCATGCAGTCATTCATGCTTAATGAGTTTAGATCCGATCTTTCTTCTAGTGTGGATATCTTAGGATTGAATCTCATATAGGAAGAGATCTTAGTACCTTTGAACAATTGAGATTCTTCATTTTCTTCTCCCAATCCTATTGCATTCATTGTTTCATCGACTGTAAGAAGTAGGCTGTGATGAGTATCTTTCTCATCCTTCTTCATTTTTAGTTGTTTGAACCGACCACTGTAAGTTTCTGGCTTTGCTACTTTGACTTTGAATCTCCTTCAAATATTTCTCTCAAGTTTGTCCCAAATCTCTTTAGTTAATTTATAGTGTGCAACTTTGTGACACTGTTTCACTGAGACCATTCATAAGTGAATTTTTTGGCTTTGGAATCATTCTCACCAAGTTTCATCACTATCATTTGTTGGTGGAATTGCTCTGCATATGTATCCATCTACAAATTGATTGCCAAACTTGAAATCCTCATGCTTGTATATATGTCTTAATCCTTATGTCTAAAAATCATACTTTTTTCCATAAAACTGTGTTATTCCAATTTTATATGAGTTTGTACTCTCAATGATCTACCTTCTTGGTTAAACAACATTTTTAGTTTGAAGGCTTTCTCTGATATCAATTGTTGGATTGTTGAGAGGAGGGGTGAATCAATAATAACATAATTATAATCATTTTTCTTCTCAAATATTATATCAATGTAGAAATTATTATCCACAATGAGAAGTAAGAAATAAACAATCACACACATACACAAGACACCAATGTTTTATGTGGAACCCAAATCGAGAGAAAACCTAATAATGTTTTTCTTATATGTCTTGAAGAATTACACTTATTGGAAGCACCAACTTCCTCCTTTGTTTTCCAGCTAAATCGGAAGGAGGATCCAACTCTAAGTTTCAAAGTTACAACCGAGGGAATCTCCAACTCCCCACCTCAGCTACAACTAGAAGGAGACTACAACCCCTTATATTTTCCAGCTACAACCGGAAGGTGGCTACAACCACCTATCCTTGTCCCATCCTACCACCCTAAAGTAGAATTAGAATGATGGAACCACTTTCACACTATCATTGTGATATATACTATTGTAAACCTGTACCAATAAATTTGAACCATGCATCAACCAAGCATCAACCTGTACCTCAACCTGTAATCAACCTATACCATAAACAAGTGCATAAACCATGCACCAACCTGTACCAAAAAACCTGTACCATAAACAAGTGCATCCAACCATGTACCAAGTATGTATCAATCATGTATCAACTACTCATCAACTATGACTCATCAATATGTACCAACACCATCAACTATACACCTCATGTATGTGCCAACTCATCAACTAGTTGTCTCAACCATGTACTCAACATGTACCTCAACCAAAAGCCCTTATCAATTTCATCATCCAAATCTTATTTGTATATCTATAATATACCTAGTGTATATGATCACATTCTTTCAAACCTTCCCTAACTTTAACAACAAGAGACTAGCATTTTCATCAAACTTTTCTTTAGTCTCACATGCCTAGTTTTGGATTAGTCAACAACCCTAAATTGAAGTAATCATAAATTTGAACATGTAATGTATAAAGATATGAAACTGATACACAATGTTCTTTAGTGTTTTTAATGCAATTCCTCCAGGTTTCACTACTTGGAACCTCTTAGAAAAGGAGTTATAGAAAAAATGGCATAGCTAGCAGAATTCTGGCTTATTCTAGAGAGCAACCTTGTAGAGCGTTCCCCTCACAAAATATTCGTTTAATTGATCTAAAATTGTTACAAAGAATACTACAGACTGCACCTTAACCAACACATTTTGTCTCACTACATTTGGATCTGTTATGAATAAGTTATGACGTTTTTACCCGAAACACCTGTTTTTTACTAGTTTCAGGACTAGTCACAAACCCTATTTTCCACGGAGTGTAACTCCAAAATTACAACGACCCACAAGATGATTTTTTTACCAAATATACTTGGGTATTTTTTCTCAATGGAATAGAAATTTCATGGTATGAATAATTATAGAAAAACATTTATAGCGAAAATGGTGAGATGACATGTAAATAACATACCTTAGAAAGCACCATCAAAAGAATTTATGATTCCTTGCATTTCGGCCTTCTTTTCTTCACCTTCCATAAAAAATTTGGCTTAGATATCCTTGGTTATCTCAGAAACCTATAGATACTCAATATTATCAAGTGTGATTAAAATTAGAGAGCCTTGCCTCTTATTTATACTCTCCAAGTAGCTTCCTTAAAAACATCTTCTAGGTCACTTGGCCCAATTTCCTTATTTTAGGGTTAACCCACTTCTAATTTATCCATTAAATTTATTATTGAAATAATTTATTTTGTATTCAATTTGAATTATAATACATTCATCACTTCACTTTATTATTTACCTTTTAAAAATATCTTAAACCACTTTGACTACTTTGACCTTTTGGGGCTTCTAGATGACATATGAGGGTTCTCCAACTTCGTAAGGCCATAAATCTCAAACCGTCTGGATTTATGTGACATTACACATACCACTAGAAATGTAATGACATGTACTATCCATATATACTATTATTACCTTCAAATATATCAAAAATTATACCTTTATTCATCAAACAAACTTGGGTCCATTACCCAAACCTGGGTTCTCCAACTTCACATGGTCATAACTCTCTAACCGTGAGGAGTTATGTGATGTTCTACATACCGCCGGAAATGGCATGATACGAATTATACATATAGGATAGTTTCCCTGACAAATTCACTATCCTTCATCTCATTATTCCACAATTAAGAATGGGTTTTCTTACTCTGCAAAGCGTCTTCCCATGAGAGCTTTCACCATAAGGGGACCACTTTGGAGTTCATCCATATTTACTTCTTATCAACCATGAAAAAACAATAATGAGTCATATTTACATCAAACAATATTGGGTCCATTACCCAAACCTTTGTGCTACGGGGATTTCTTCAAGAGTTGACATCAATGACAACCAAACTTAATCAACACTTTGTGGCAGAGCTTTATGAATGCTTTGACACTGACACCAACCATTTAGGCCATTTGAAAAAGTTGAAACAATCTGGCACAGTGGAAGACTTTATAGCTTCTTTTGAGTGACTGAATTTTCTTATAGAGGGCATGTCTGATGCCTTTTTCTGAGAATGTTTTATCAGTGGCCTCAAGGATGAGATTCATGCCCATGTCCTCATGGCTCGGCCTCAGAGTTGGGTGGAGGCTACTAAAAGAGCTAAAGAGGAAAAATAGGTTGTCTCTTCTCAAAATCGAAAACCCTCATTTATTCCTCGCACTAAACCAGTAAATCCCACTCCTCCTTCCGCTCCACTAAAAATCCAAAAATTGACCAGGGTTGAAATGGTTGAATGCCAACTCAAAGGTCTTTGCTATAATTTTGATGACAAATATTTTCTGGGCCACAAGTGTAAGGAACAAAATATTTTTATGGCCATCTCGGAGGATGTTTCAGAAGAGGATGTTGAAACTCCCCTTGTGTCTGAGTCACCTGAACCCACTGACATAAACCCTCCCTCAGACCCTCCTAAAGTAGAACCAGTCATTTCCCTAAATTATCTCACTAGATTCTCTGCTCCCCAAACCCTCAAGCTAATTGGTTACATCAAGCATAGGAAGGTCATCATTCTTGTTGATAGTGGAAGTACCCATAATTTTATTCATCTCTGCATTGCCCAAGAAACTCATTTCTATATCCATGCAGTCAATAATTTCCAAATCATGATTTCCAATGGTGGTTCCATGAAATGTGGAGGGCATTGTGAAAAGGTGTGTTTCCAAATTGGTGACTACCACCTAAAATCTCATATGTTTGCTATCGACATGGGCGGTACTGGCTAAGGACTTTGGGTCCCATTCTCATGGATTTTAAAGAACTAACCATGCAATTCGACCAAGAGGGCCAAAAATATAAGTTCCAATCCATCACCGCTGGTTCACCTAAGATCATTAGTTCCCATCGCATGGAAAAGCTTCTCCAAAAAGGTCATTTTGGCATTATTTCCCAACTCCAATCCATACAAGCAACTGAGACACCATCTGTGCCACAAGACCTCCAATAAATACTCTATAAACATCAAGTGGTATTTTCCACTCCCCAGGGAATCCCTCCTTCCTGTGTTGTTCATGATCATTCCATTCCCCTTGTACCAAGAAGCCTTCCTCCCAATATCCATCCCTATCGTCACCCCTTTTCCCAAAAAATTGAAATTGAGAAAATGGTTCAAGAATTTCTTAACGCAGGCATTATCCTCCCTAGTACGAGCCCCTACACTTCTCCTATGGTCATGGTCCTGAAGAAAGAAGGCTCTTGGTGCATGTGTCCTGACTTCCGCTCCCTCAACAAACTCACCATTAAAGACAAAATTCTCGTTCATGTCATTGATGACCTCTTGGATGAATTTAGTGGCGCCCAGTTCTTTACTAAACTTGATCTTCGTTCTGGCTACCACCAAATCCATATGAAAGAGACAAACATTCCTAGACTACCTTTAGAAATCATGAGGGACACTATGAGTTTTTGGTCATGCCCTTTGGCTTGTGTAATGCCCCCTCCACCTTCCAAAGCCTCATGAATCATGTCTTTTTTCCTTTCTCCGTCATTTTGTCTTAGTTTTATTTGATGATATCCTCATCTATAGAAAAACCTGAACATACCATATTGCTCATGTGGATCGAGTTCTCCATCTACTCTCTCAGCACCAACTTTTCCTCAAACAATCTAAATGTGCTTTTGGTGCCTCAGAAGTTGAGTACTTGGGTCGTCTCGTTGGCAAGGATGACGTTAGGGTGGATCATAAAAAGATCGAATCTATGCAAGACTGGCCTCACCCAAAGACTCTCAAAAGATTGCATGGATTTTCAGGCTTAATAGGTTATTATCGCAAGTTTGTTAAAAATTATGGAAAGATTGCGACACCTCTCACGACACTCCTTAAAAATAATTATTTCACTTGGATTCCAATAGTTGCTCAGGATTTTCAAACCCTGAAGATTTCCATGTGCACCACTCCAGTCCTGGCCCGTCCTGATTTCACAAATACCTTTGTCCTGGAATGTGATGCTTCAAGGAAAGGTATTGGCGTTGTATTTATGCAAGAGGGTCAACCTTTGGCCTTTACCAGCAAACAACTGTCTGGAAGAAATTTGGGAAATTCAATATAAAAAAAGGAAATGTTGGTTATTTTGCATGTTGTTGATTTGTGGCACCTTTATCTATTGGGGCAACGCTTCCAAATTAAGACAGATCATCAAAGACTCAAGTATTTTCTGGAACAATGCATTTCCTCCGAGAGAAACAAAATGGGTGACTAAGCTCTTTGGATATGATTATAAGATCATTCACGAGAAAGGCAAAGACAATGTTGTTGCACATGCACTTTCCCAAAAATATGAAGATGAAGGCTCCCTTTTTTCTCTCTCCTTCATTGTACCAGATTGGCTCCAAGCCATTCACCAGGAATGTCTACATGATCCCAAAAGTTCCCATCTAATACAACAATTGCAGTCCAATTATCTAGTTTCCCCAGGGTACTCTTGGTTCCATGATGATATTTGATACAAAGGTCGTTTTTATTTAAGTAAACAATCAAAACTTAAATCCACGGTACTTTTTGAGCTTCATGCTACACCCACAACTCGGCACTTCAGGTTTACCAAAACCTATGACATGGTCAAACGTTCCTTTTTCTAGGAGGGTATGAAACAAGACATTCGTAATTTTGTGGCAGAATGTGATGTGTGTCAACGTAACAAGGGAGAAACATTCAAATCTCCTGACACACTACAACTGCTTCTGATTCCACCTACTATTTGGAGGGATATCTATATGGATTTTATTACTGGCTTACCTAAATCGGGCAATAAATCAGTCATCATGGTGGTAGTTGATCACCTTTCCAAGTATGCTCATTTATGTTCTCTTCAACACCCATTTAAAACATCCACTGTGGCTCAACATTTCATGGATGAGGTCTTCAAGCTTCATGGCATGCCGCATTCTATTTTTTTTTATCACGACCCAACTTTCACCAGCAATTTTTGGCAAGAAATGTTCAAGATACAAGGTTGTTGATTAAGGTTGGTTGTCATTGATGTCAACCCTTGAAGAAAGACCCGTAGCACAAAGTTTTGGGTAATGGACCCAATAGTGTTTGATGTAAATATGACTCATTATTTTTTTGTCATGGTTGATAAGAAGTAAATATG
>SNQJ01S0088447.1:27263-42565 GCA_010110895.2 Picea sitchensis
TACAGTCAAGGAATATTCCCTAGATATAGTTTGGGATTGTTTGTATAGAGATGTGACTTGCTGAAGTGAGAGACAATCTATGTTTTTATGTTGATGTTATTTGTTATTATAAAAACTATTTTCCTAAAGTTGAATAAAGAACTCTTTCTCCTCAAATCTGTCTTTACTTTCCTGTGTATTTTTCAAGTGGAAATTTTCATATTTTTGTGCCAATTGAAGCTTACAGTTTGTTGTTAAAAATTATTTTCCGATGCCATTTTATTTCAAAACTTGTCTATTAGTGTTTATGCTCATAAATTACAGTTGTATGGTTGTTGGAGCTTTGTAGGAGGTTGAAATATATTTTAGACTAAGTGTTATACTGAAATAATATGTATTTCTACATGGTATTAGAGCAAGTGCTCTGAAGTTCAGTGGATAGTTTGGCACTTGGGACGGCAAGTGATTTGTTGGGATATTTACTTGAAGAAGGGAAAGAGGGTTCTTTGTCGGGTGGAAAAAGATGACTTCCAGCATTAGGTATGAATATAGGTTGGAGGAGATCTCCAACTACCTGCAGTGGAAGGTGAGAATAACAAGTGTTCTCAAGGAGAACATGTTGTGGTTGTTTGCGAAAAATGTTGTGCCAATACTTACGTCAGATCCCATAGTTTTGCATGTCCATGAAGTGAAGGAAGCCAAGACTCAGATAATCATTTAGGGAAAAGTCAGAGACCACCTTACTCCACACTTGGCTGAGAAGAAGACATCCAAAGAGATGTGGGATGCACTAAAGGGTTTGTATGAGGCAAAGAATGAGAACTGGAAAATGGCTCTCTGGGACAAGATCCATAGTACTAGGATGGCCAAGGGAGAGAGTGTGGTCTCCTACCTCACCCAAGTTGCACAGTTGAAGGATGAGTTGGTGACTAACGGAGAAGTTATTCCAGACTCAGAGTTGGTGCATATATCCCTCAAAGGATTCACCAAGGAGTGGGAGGTTTTCGTGAAGTGCATGGTGGGGAGACAGAAGATCCCTAACTGGACAAGATTGTGGGATGACTTTACACATGAGGAGATATGGGAGGGGTCTTGGGAGAAGGAAGTGGATGATGCATACGACAAGAACGTTTCTCTTGTGGGAAAGAGCAGTGAGAAGAAGAAGGACACGAGAAAGGTGAGATGATTTGCATGTTACAAGACTAGCCACTACGTTATTCAATGTCTGGAAAAAAAAAAGCAGCAGGAACCAGAGGTGTCAGCATCAACAGAGATTGATGAGTTTGCTGAGAAATATGAGAAGGATTTTTCTCTCATGACTGGTCCTGTGGGCAGTGGTTGCCTTGTGTTCGAGGACATTGAAGTGTGGTTTGTCGACAATGGAGCTTCTCAGCGTATGATGGGAATGAGGTCAGTGTTCCTTAGTATTTCAGAAACAGACTCAAACTATGTTGTTGACAGTGGGGTCGGCTCACAACTTGCAGTAAAGGGGGTTGGAAGTGTTAGATTCCAACTAGAGTCAGGAGGTTTTATGTAGGTTTTCAAGGTGTTGTATTTTCTAGAGTTGACAATTAATCTACTCTCAGTGCCATCTTTGGAGGTTGATGGATTAGGAGTGGAATTATATTGCGGCCAGGTATTTTTATATCCAGAGGGAGCTACTCCAAAAACAATAGTGTTTCTTGGTGTCCGGTATGAGAGGTTGTATTGGTTGTTGGGATGACTTGTGTTGGGGTCCAGTGGATTTTTGGATTCAGATTCTATGTCGGAGAGTGGGGAGGTTTCATAGGAGAGAGAGTTGATATCAGGGACTCAGTCCTCTTCTGGGACTCTCGGAGGACTCAGTAGGAATGAATCGACACATATGGATGATCATGAGAGAGTGAATCCTCTTAGCATTATGTCTTCAGTTCATGGATCAGCAGAGGTAGCAATGGAGGCTTCCAGTGAAGTGGGTGTAGTGGCTTCATGTTCAGAGGGGGCAGAGGCTTCTAGTACAGAGGGAGAAGCTATGGGAGATGAATTGAAGATAGATGTTGGTGGAGATACCAGAAGTACCTCTCTCGCTAAGAGTGAGTGTTAGATTTTGTAGCTCGGAGGTACTTCTGCATTGGCGGTGCCCAGCATGCGGAAGTGACCAAGCACACTTTCTCCCTAGTGATTTTATAATATGTTTTTATAAAGTAACTTTATAAAGTGTTTTTATAAAGTTGGGTCTTTTTAATTTTTAACTGTAAAAGTGATTTTATGATGATGAGGGTCACTTTAGTGGCTTAAGTGACCTCAATGAATGATTAAGTTGTGATCGTTGATCTCATGAGGGAAAGATCTAATTTTGACCGTCAATCTCATTAGAAGACCAAGTTTTAGGGTAGTTACACTTAGAAATTGAATAAAGCTAGCTCATAAGGGAGAGAGGGGGCGCACTTTTTTAGGAGACTTAGAGGGGAGGTGAAGAGGTATGATTCCAAAGAGAGATATTTCTTGGAGGAAGAGCTACAACAAAGGGGGTTTGGAATGCATCCCTAGGAGAGGGATTAGCGCACAACCCAAGAGAATTTGAAAAATTTATTAAAGTATGTACAACAGCTACATAAGAGTCTATACAGTTGTGTAGGTTGGTCATACAGCAAAGAAAAGGCACAATAATCGAGGCTATGAGTTTACAACAGGTTGGCACAATTTTCTATGCAGTTATGCTGAGTTTTTCTGTTCTGTGTCGTATTGTTTCTCTTGGCATGAGTTTCTATGCAGTTTTGTGATTATTTGTGGAGATTTGATGGTTGTCATGGGTCGTAAAGTCAAGGAATTTTTCCCTAGATATAGTCTGGGACTCTTTGTATATAGATGTGACTTTATAAAGTAAGAGACAATTTGTGTTTCTATGTTGATGTTATTTGTTGTTGTAAAAAAATTGATTTTCCTAAAGCCGAATAAAGAACTCTTTCCCCTCAAATATGTCTTTACTTTCCTGTGTATTTTCAAGTGGAAATGTTCAAATTTTTGTGCCAAATGAATTTTACAGTCTGTTGTTAAAAATTCTTTTCCACTGCCACTTTATTTCAGAACTTATCTATTAGTGTTTTTTATCATAAAGTACAGTTGTATGGATGTTGGAGCTTTGTAGGAGGCTAAAATATATTTTAGACTAAGTGTTATATACTTAAATAAGATGTATTTCTACACCCATATCTTATATAAGATGTGATCAATACTGGCCATCATAGTTTGAAGTACTTCCTCGAACAAAGGTTATCTTCACCAGAGCAACATAAGTAGGTCACCAAGATGTTGGGGTATGATTATGACATCATATATAAGAAGGGTAAAAAAAATGTTGTGATTGATGATTTATCCAGACAATTTGAGGAGGATGGATCACTCCTTGCCTTATCCTCACCAAGTCTAGGATGACTCGAGGAATCTCGCAAGGATTGACGATTGGTAAACAATGCTTTAAGGAAAATCATCTAACATATTCAGGAGGATCCAAACCCACCTAAAGTTTATACACGGAAACGAGATACATTACGGTATAAATGGAGCATTGTTCTGGAAAAATATTTGGCCTTAAAACAACAAATCTTAGAGGAGCTACATTTATTACCGATAGCAGGTTACACTTGCTTTCATAAATTCTGTGAAAGAACTAAGAATTCATTCTTCCGAGAAGGAATGAAATTAGATATCTGGGATTTCATAGCATCCTGTGACACTTTCCAAATAAACAAGGGTGAGTCGGTGAAGGTGTCAGGGGCATTGCAACCACTATTAATCCCAACACAAATATAAACCGACATCTCACTGGATTTTGTTGTGGGACTCCCAAATGCAGGTAAAAAATCAATCATCATGGTGGTCGTCAACCATCTTTCAAAATATGCTCATTTTTGTTCCCTAGCTCATCCCTTCACTCCTTCCTTATTTTCCCAAGGCTTCATGGATCAAATATTTAAGCTACATGGCATGCCCACTTCCATTGTCTCGAATCGAGACCCCACATTCACCAGCAATTTTTGGCAAGAGATATTTAAGATTCAAGGTACACAAATGAATATGAGCACTGCATAACATCCCCAAACTGATGGCCAAACAAAAGTGGTCAACAAGTTCTTAGAAACCTAGTTGATATTCTTTGCTTATGAAAAGCCACACCAATGGGCACAATGTATTCCCCTTACAGAACGGTGTTACAATACCACTTATCATGGAGCTACCAAAATGACACCATGTGAAGTTGTTTAAGGAAAAAGAAACATGTCAGTGGCATCCTATGTACCAGTCACCTCCAAAGTTCATGCAATAAATAGAATGATTCACACCAGAGAAGCCATTATCCGTACCCTCAAGGCCAATTTGGTTATGGCGCAAAATCAAATGAAACAAAAAACTAATCAGCATAGATCCAAACATTATTTTGTTGAAGGGGATCAGGTGTTTCTTCACTTGCAACCTTATAAATAGACATCATTCAAATACAAAGTTCCCCAAAAGCTAGATCCCAAGATCTATGGTCCCTATCAAATCATATAATGCATTTGACAGGTAGCCTATGAGTTGGCTCTCCTTGCCCACTCCAAGATTCATCCAGTCTTTCATGTGTCATGTTTGAAGAAGGTTATGGGATCGAATTGCAAAGTATAGACCAGCCTACCAGAACTTGATGAAGAAAGTCGCATTTGGCTCCAGTGAGAAGCAGTATTGGATACGAGAGAGCGTCAGTTGTTCCAACACACAATCCAGGAAGTACTAATGCAGTGTGTTCCCACTCAAATTGTACTTAATGATAAAATCCCTAATCCACAAGGTACAACTTAAGGGAAACGGTTAGTATGGTCACCACTATCACCTCAATAACTTATCCTCTTCACTTCAAACCGAATCTCTTCCGGATCAAGGGGGGTATCCCTAATAGGATTACTAAGATCAAGTAATGAGGCATAAGGTGAAGTTGAGAGTGGCCTTAGTAAAATAGAGTCTTGGGTTTTTTAGGTTTTAGAATAAGTGATGGAAGGGGATGGATATCAGTACCAAATCCAACCAGGGAAATGGAGTCAAGGTGAATCAAATGGAAATGAGGTCAAGAAGAAACCCTTCAAATATTTGGCCTATTTATTTCAAGGATTAGTGTTTTGAGATTAGAACCAAAAGGAAGAATAAGCCTCACCCAATCAAGATCAATAATGAATATCAAGGTATACAAGAAGGGAACCTTGATGGAAAACCTTCACCAACAATATCAACGTATTATACTTTGATGAATTCACTTAGTAATTTTTCTAGGGAACCAAAGGAAAATCCAAGAATGGTAGAAAGTAATCACCAAACCAACAAAGGAAGAAGGAAGGAAACCCTAGAACATCTTCCTTCCAAGTGGTAAACTTACCCCTCAAATGGAACAATCATGAAGGCTTATAAAAGACCTTGAACATTTCACCGTTAATCCTTAAGCACCAAATAACAACCAAGATAGAGAAGCTTCGAGCATTGAAAACATCCGTTCACAAAGAAAGAACCCTTTACACTATAAATGCTCCAAGAAAACATGTGTCAATTAAGCTCTAAAGAGTGAGAGCTCCAAAAATCCAACCATGCGTACAAATGAGGAAGTGAATCTCTTTATATAGAGTGATGATATACTTCCTTTACAATAAAATAATATGATCTCATGTGATTCTTTAGATCTAATCCTAAGAAAAGTGAAATATCATTCTCCTACAACTAACTATTCCAAAATAACAATAAAAAAGAAGTGTCAAGCCATATGTACAATGATCAAGGTGGAAGTAGCCCAAGAGAGATAGACGTCCCCTCTAAACAAAAAGGAATGTGGCTCCCATGTGAAATGTCTAGCCTCCAATGGGTGAGTCATCAAGTCAATTTCCATCAAGTGTGCAAAGAAATCCTTCCAAATCCCCTCTAAGTGGACGCATGGACCTTCAAGGTGAAGATGTCCTCTAAACCATGGTAAAAGTTCTTCAAGAAAGGGGGAAACCCCTACAAATCAGCATCAAATGTCATATATGAGATCATCAAGGGATATTCTTACTCCGTAAACATGTGTGTAAGCCTTAAATCAAGGTGAAGTAGTCCCCCAGGGAAAACTCCAGCCAATGTATTTCCTTTAAAGGCGAAACGACCTTATGGAATGGGTGAATAAAGCCCCAAGAAGTGGACAACCCCTCCAGAAGTCTCTGAAAGTCCTCAAAATATGTCTTCAAGGCATGACCATGTCCATATATTAAACAAAGACACCTCCATGAAGAATGGAAGTGACCCTCCAAGTCAAAAAGTGGGTCATAAACCCCCAACATCTAGTATGATGTCCAAAGGAGTGGGTCGGTCCTCAAATCAAGTGTAAAAGAGATCAAAATAGGATAAAGTGAGAGAGACCTCTAGGATCTTCAACGTGGCATGTGAAGAGAATGTCTATGCATGCATAAATAACCCAAAAGTGTTTTTTCCAATGCCTTGGAAAAAGTGAACTTCTTTGTGAACTGTGGACTGCATTGGGAAATGTGAAATTGCCCAAAAATATGAATGCAGGCAATGTCATCTTCAAAACAGGGGGTTCCAACAAAGATACCATGCATTATTATATCACTTGATCAACAAATCTACCATCAAATCCTTTGTCGATGTGTATGGAAAGAAGTAGATACCCCAGCTATCACAGCTTGAAAGACAAGGGCTAGTGAAGAAATTCACTAGGGGTATCCCCCATCAAAATGGGGGGTAACATAGGCTCCTACTTGGGGACATGTTCTCTTCTCAGGAGTGCATGAGAACCTCATAATCTCATCATGTACACATGAGAATGACCTCCTCATTAGAAAAAATAAATCGAATGCTCAAGAGAGCTTATTCCTGCTATATTATTGTTGAAGTGAGCTTATTCATTTTCCTACCCTACTGTATCATACGAAAGTGGGGTTGCTAAGTAAAATCTAAGAGCCAATGTAGCCACCTCACTATATCATTAGTGCAATGACCTCTTCCCATGTGCTTGGTCATCATATAGAATAGAGAAACGTTGAAATCTGAACACTTGTAGGTTGGAATCTCTATCATCATTAGGATGAGCATGGGCCTAGGTACATGCAAATTAACATTGTCTTCCAGTGTGTGTGAAAATGGACACACGTTGCTACATGCCCTCTCTATGTATCTCTGAATAGGGATACTAATGTTGATCCAAGCACTGTTTACCTACCCTATTACCATCTTTGAAACTTTTACTCTATTGTCAGGTGAGAACATACATTGTTGTCCAAATGACTGAAGTTGTAGCTATGTTTCTAGGATTGGCAGGTCTATGAAAACTATTGTCACAGAGTGTATCCATACTTTCCTGACGAGCTTGGGCTTTACCAAGAGTAAATTTGATTCTAACCTTTACTTCAAGGTTATGAATGATGAGACTGTTATATTGTTGTTGTATGTGGATGACTTATTCTTAACTGAAGAAGAAAATCTCATGACTGACTGTAAGAAGAAGCTCACTGTAGAATTTGAGATGAAATATCTCGGCCTAATGCACTATTTCTTAGGTCTTGAGGTCTGGAAGATCCCAGAGAAGATATTCCTTAACCAAAGGAATTATGCAGTTGAAATAATGAAGAGATTTGATATGTTGGAGTGCAAGTCCATGAATACACCCATGGAAACAAAGTTGAAGCTCATGGTTGACACTTTGTCAAAATTGATTGATGTTATGTTGTACAGACAGATCATTGGATCGTTGATGTATCTGATGAACACCAGGCCAAATATATGGTTTTTTTTTAACACCTTGAGTCAATTTCTGATAGAGCCCATACGTGTTCACATGGTTTCTACAAAACATGTGATGAGGTACCTTAAGGGTACATTCGATTGTGGTCTCAGTTATAATGGAGATCATGACTTCAGACTGAGTGGTTATACCGATTCAGATTGGGTTGGAAGTGTCTCTGACAGAAAGAGAACTTCAGGATCTTGTTTTAGTCTGGGGTCAACCATGATCTCATTGTAGAGTAGGAAGAAATCAAGCATTGCTCTTAGCACGGTAGAAGAAGAATAAATTTTTGCATGTTCCGTAAGTTGTGAATCCATATGGCTTCGGAAGTTGTCGACATGTCTATTCGATCTGGAGATGGAAGCAATCGCGATTCTATGTGATAACCATATTTGTATAAATATGACAGAGAACCCTGTGTTCGATGAAAAGTCAAAACACATAGAGATATGATATCATTACATTCGTGATATGGTGCAGAGAGGAGCCATAAAGCTCCAGTATGTTAGCATGGATGAACAGGTTGTTGATGTGTTGACCAAGCCTCTATCTCGTGTAAAATTTGAGCACTTTCGAGATAAGCTTGGTGTAGTCCGAAAGGACCTCCCTCAAAAGGGGGAGTAGTGTTGATGCAAACCTAGTGCTGAAGATTTCCAGCTTCGTGCTAATGTTGTTGTGATACCAGCCTAGTGTTGAATATTTCCAGCTTCGTTTTGATGTTGTTGTGATGCCAGCCTAGTGCTGAAGATTTCCAGCTTCGTGTTGATGTTGTTGTGATGATAGCCTCGTGTTGAGGATTTCCAGCTTCGTGCTGATGTTGTTGTGATTCCAACCTTGTGTTGAATATTTCCATCCTCATGTTGATGTTGATGAGATGCCAGCTTCACGTTGAAGATTTCCAGCCTAGTGTTGATGTTGATGATGCTCCAGCCTTCGTGTTGTGATGTTGTTGTTGTTGATGATGCTCCAGCCTTCGTGTTGTGATTTTGTTGTTGTCGATGATGCTTCAGCCTTTGTGTTGTGATATTTTTATTGTTGATGTTTTATCATCCTTGTGTTGTTATTGATGATGATGTATTAGTGTTATACTAATCCATGTTGATGCAGATGATGATGATGTCATTCTAGCTCCTTGTTGTGAATGATGACATTGATGATGAGAAAAACTTTCGATGATTTATAGATATGCTAGTCAGTGTTCCAGATGTTGTTGATGTTGTTGCCCTCTCTCTCTCCTGATGATGTTGTAGAATACCCTTATTGTTAAGCGGGAGTGTTGAAATATTGTAACTGCAAAGAGTATTCTATTTATTATTGATTTATTATTCATTAGATCAATCCCCTTTTTGTGGATTGATCATGTCAGACATTGTAATTGACCAAAACCCCTTTTGTGAATTGGTCAAACCCTAAACATATTATGAAAATTGAGAAGTCGTCCCCTAGGAAATTTAAAGTGGTTTTAAGCACTCAGAAGACAAGTTGGCCCTGCCCAATGAAGAGACATATTTACAGCACCTGCCAGTTTGTATAAATAAAGGAAGCCAGTGCCTCATTTGTTCACTCACTCATTCGATCATCCAGAGTGCAAGCTTGGTAGTTGCAATTGGAGAAGAAGGAAGAGAGAGAGGTGCATTGCTCAGTAGAGGATATTCTCTAGTGTTTGGTTTATTGTCTTGGCATTGTATTGGCTATCTATATTAAGGAAGTTTTTGTTAGGTTTTCTTCCCCATGAGGGTTTCCCAGGATAAATGTTGTGTCTCTTGTGATTTTGTTTCTCTCAGTGATCCTATATATGCTATGGTTATCTAGTAAATTGAAAATAAACCTAATAATAGATTAAACCTTAACAGTTCTTTGTCCATTTTCAGCTTTGTCATTTCCTTCACCAATGTTGTGGTTAAGACCTGAGGGCTGATCTTAGATCTGAAATGTCTTCTGTAGTGACAGCATCATCATATTCCATTGGAGGGTGAGGGGATTCATCAATGAGATTTTGGGAATCATAAACTTTCCTGATCCTTCAACAATAAGCAACCATTGCTCACGATAATAAAGGCTCCAAATATGAAAAATACTTCAATGAACCCTGCAAAGAAAGAAATTTCTCCCCTTCCAAGACTTTTAAACCATATTCTTGCATCCCCTTCAAACCATATTCTTGCATCCCCTTTGATACTTATTTCAAAACAATTGATTATATCATCCTCATAAATGATGCCATTGCTTGAACAAAATTCAATAAATGTTGAAATATGTTATAAGATTGAATCATCACATCCATGAAACCTAGAATTTCTCCTACATCTACACTTGGGCTCTCATGAGGAGAACCCTAGACATTTGAAAAATCAAAATGAGCATACCAATCCGCAATCCATGGAGGAAATTCTTTTTTTCTTTTTCTTCCATGTATTCAATATAAGGCTGAAAATGAAAAACTGAAGTGAATGTTGATCATACCTTATACAAATACCAAGGTGGAGTCACCAAGATTAGTTTTTCTTCAAGAGCCTTCACATTGATGGATGTGATCACCTCTACATCCAACAAAGTCTTCAAAATATGTAAGTAACAAGGGATTTTTCCCTTCATGGAGTCACCATGTGAGAAGGATATATTCAATAACACACTCTCACAAACTTGTCGTCTTCAAATTTTCCAGGAGAATAGGTTTTATCCCCAACAACGACGCCAAAATGTTATCCCTTGAATTGTAATTAATGATAAAATCCATAATCCACAAGCTACAACTCAAGCACAATTGTTAGGATGGTCACCATTGTCACCTCACTGACCTATATTCTTCACTTCAAGTTGACTCTCCTATGGCTCAAGGGGGTATCCCTAATAAGATTACTAAGACCGAGTAATGAGGGCACAAGTTGAAGTTGAGAGTGGCCTTAGTAAAATAGAGTTTTGGGGTTTTTAGGTTTTAGAATAAGCGATGGAAGGGGGGAGATCAATGCCAACTCCAACTAGGGAAATGGAGTCAAGATGAATCAAATGGAAATGAGGTCAAGAAGAAACCCTCCAAAGAGTTTTCCTATTTCTTTCAAGGATCGGGGTTTTGAGATTAAAACCAAAAGGAAGAATAATCCTCACCCAATCAAGATCAATAATGAATATCAAGGTCTACAAGAAGGGAACCTTAATGGAAAACCTTCACCAACAAGATCAATTGTGCTTTGATGAATTCACTTAATACTTTTTCTAGGTAACCAATGGAAAATACGATCATGGTAGAAAGTAATCACCAAACCAACAAAGGAATAAGGAAGGAAACCATAGAACATATTCCTTCCAAGTGGTAAACTTAACCCTTAAATGAATCGATCATGAAGGCTTGTAGAAGACCATGAGCATTTCATCATTAATCCTTAAGCACCAAATAGCAACCAAGATAGAGAAGCTTCAAGCATTGACAACATTCATCCACAAATAAAGAACTCTTTACACCATAATGCTCCAAGAAAATATATGTCAATTAAGCTCCAAAGAGTGAGAGCTCCAAACAGCTAACCATGAGTACAAATGAGGAGGTGCATCTCTTTATATAGAGTGATGATATACTTCCTTTACAATAAAATAATATTATCGCATGTAAGTCCTTAGATCTAGGCCTAAGAAAAATGAAATATAATTCTATTACAACTAATTATTCCTAAATAACAATAAAAAATAAGTGGTCAAGACACATGTACAATAATCAAGGTGGAAATATCCCAAGAAAGAAAGATGTTCTCTCTAAAGAAAAAGGAATGTGGCTCACATGTGCAATGTCTAGCCTCCAATGGGTGACTCATAAAGTCAATTTCCATCAAGTGTGTAAAGAAATCCTTCCAAATCACCTCCAAGTGGATGCATGGACTGATCCAGATTGGATCATCATACAATTTTTCATCTATCTTGGCACTTTCTAGGTGGAAAAAAAATTGGACGAATCAGCTTACAGGTCCAAAACCTTCCAGAGACATTTTGAGGCATTAAATGACATTTTTTGTGGTTCCAGTGTTTGGAAATTGTGCACACACCCTTGACTGTATTCTACACTCTAAAACCTTTCCAATGGTGCATAAAATTCCTCTATCGAAGCTCATATGCAAAAGTTATGTCTTCTGCAAGTTGACCTACCTTGTTGACCACCATGGTACCAGTGGATGCCACGTCAACCCCCATTACTCACATATATGGGGCTAGCCATGTGTGGACTTTCAAGAAGATTCTAAAAGTTCCAAACCTTATCACTAATTGAGGGTTAAGGAAGTCAAAACCCTAACCCTAGACAACTAACAGACTATGTTAAATACTGAGATGCTAGAAGGAGAAGGGGTTCCATTCTTTTGTATTGTATTTGTTCCATAGTTAAGAAGAGAATCCAAGGAGTGGTATTTTGAGATAATAATAGAGGAGGTAGGAGATTTTGTAGCAGTCGTTCATGCCTCAGTGTCAAAGGAAACTTCATAGTGAGTGCCTCTTTCTTTGTACTTGATTTCCATAACTAAAGAAAAGAGAGCAGAGCATAAGCCTCACTTTCTAGCTAGGTTTTATCCTGTATTGGGTTTCCCAGGATACATCGTGTGTTCAATTGTGTGGATGGTGTGTATATTTTTTCCTATTATTTCATATTTGTATTCAGTTATTTTCATAAATTCAAGCAAAGCTAGTAATTAATTAATTTGGGGTCTAAGGAAAATTAGTTTGCATAGTCTAAGATTTCATAATATTATAAGATATGTTTTGACAAGTTATTCCAGTGGAATACCCACGAAAATTTACAGATCATATTGGTATCAGAGAATTTTTATTTGGGGTATTTTTGGAAAGTTGCAGGATCTAGGAATTGTCTTAAGAAGAAATTCCTGGAATCCGAAGACAGTATATTCACAACAACCCTCGAGATTCAATAGAAGAGAGATTTGTGAGGCTAGAAGATCAAGTTGTTGATATCTCTCGCAATATGGACCTCCTCATAGTGGCTCTAACAAGCAAGCTTGGATCATTTGAGGAGGTTGGATGATCTAAATCGGAGACCGGATCAAAGAGGAAACTGAGAGAAAATGAATACCTAGAGAGGAAAGAGCCTAAGAAAGAGCAGCCAACTTCTAGTGCCATTACCCCTTCACGGTATTTATTTAAAATGGAAGTAAAAGTGGGTATCAAGCCATACTAAGGTGAGATCGATGCATTGAAGTTAAATCACCAGTTGCAACAATTAAAGGTCTATTTCAGTGTTCACAATATAGATGAGGAGCTGAAGATTTCGTTTTCCCAATTTAAATTACAAGGACATGCATTAACCTGGTGGGAAAGCCACATGGAGACACTTAGGCTGGAGGGTGATCGGCCAGTAACTAAGTGGGGGAATTTCAAAACCATCATTAAGTCCCAATTCTACCCTATATTATAGCAAAGTAGTCCACACTTCCATTGGTAAGTCCCCTTTTGAAACTTGTTTTCGGTATTTACCGCCTTCACCCTTGGATGTTGTATATGGACAGCAAGGAGGAGTGAGGGAAGACATCACAAGAGAAGTGTTGAAAGTAGATAAATTTGTTGAAAAGATTAGACAAATCCATTTGCATGTACAGGAGACGTTGAATAAATCGAAGGAAAAGTATAAGGCCGGACATGATCAACACTAAACCGAGAAGTCATTTAAAGTAGGAGATAGAGTTTGGTTACACCTGAACTAGGAAATACTATAGGGCATTGGTAAGAAGATCAAGGCTCTGCGATACGGTCCTTTTGAGGTATTGTAGAAGGTGGGAGTAATGTTATCAGAACCAGACTGGTAATTGAACCAGTCGACCCCAAAAATGTGAAACTAGACCAGACAGGGGAAAAACTGGGAAAAAAAAAAGCCGAAAAAGAAAACGGTCGACCAAAAACTACACAAATATTCAAATTTTGAAAAAAAACATATATATTCATGTGCATCCATATGTGTCCAAACTATTTATACACAAATATGCAAATTTTCTCATTTATATAGCAAGAGTGTATATAGCCAAAATAGCGTCGAGTGCAATCCATCTCTAAACCAAAATACATCAACAAAGAGGCTCTAAATGCCCTCTAGACTCCAAAAAGTATCATGCTACAACAAATAATTTCATATCATCAAAATCATTACCTATATTAGGATCCTCATCATCAATGTCACCCTCTGAGCATTAAAATAAGTTAGAAAAATCTTAACATGCCTAATAAGTGATTTAACTTGAGTAAAGGGTACATTTTTACTAGGGTCGTGATATAAGAGTTCAACAATCAAAGCCGCCAACATGGTATTCCAAGGAGAAGGTAGAGGAAAAAAAATTCACCTCATTCAATAAATATTTTGGGGACCAAAAGCCTCCCTAAATAGGGAGGTATGATCCAGATTGAGTCATCATACAATTTGTCATCTATATTGGTACTTTTTACGTGGAAAAAATTGGAGGAATTAGCTAGCAAGGCCATTTTAGTGGTACGTCCCAATTTGGGAAATTGGGGTTTGAAACCTTATGGATCCATTTTGAGTCATTAAATGAAATTTTTGGGGGACACAATGCTTGAAAATTGTGCACACGCCTATGACGATGTTCTATACTTCAAGACCTTTCCAGTGGTGCGTAAAATGCCTCAATCGGAGCTCATATGCAAAAGGTATGCCTCTCTGAAATTGACCTAACTTGTTGACCACAATGGTATGAGTGGATGTCACATCAACCCCAATTAATCACACATACGGGGCTAACCACAAGTGTACTTTCAATAATATTCTAGAAGTTCCAAACCCAATCACTGGTTGAGGGTTGAGGAAGTCAAAACCCTAACCCTAGACGGATATCGAGCTATGTAAAATATCGGGTCGTTGGGAGGAGAAAGGGTTCCATTATTTTGTATTGTACTTGTTTCATAGTTGATTAAAGCATCCAATGATCCAGATTTATGTAGGAACACAATGAAATATAGAAATACACATAAACGTAGAGATGCAGCAGAAATAAGACTTCATTTCATTAATAACAAATGACTGAAATATGCTTACAGACAAAATGGAAATAAACTAGCTAGGGTGTTGGTAGCTTATCTCTGAGAAGAGATGTGGTGGCTACTGGCCTCTGAACTATCTTACAATGAGGCTCGAAGGCCTATTATTATTGAGAAACAATGGAAAACCCTAAACATCCAAAGACCTAACCCTAGGAGATGAAAAGCCAAGACTATGGGCCCTGTTTGGGTAAGTTGGTACATCAACTTCCCGGGGACGTAACTTGGCATACGATCTTTGTTTGACGCATTCCATACCTCATTAGAAATATATATCTGAGGACTACAACTTTTGGGTGAGCAACATGATCTACAATCCATGTTGCTCCCCATTTGCCCAAAAAACATCGTTTAAGGCCTCAAAACAGCTCCGGAAGTTCAGGACCCGAAAAACTGCTAAAAATAGTAAATTGTGCGGAAACTAAAAAAACTGAAAGAAGCAATGGTGGGGGTCCAAGTGGAATAGGTGGGTGGCCACCAATATCCACCTAGATCATTCCTCCCCCCT
>SNQJ01S0088448.1:0-12595 GCA_010110895.2 Picea sitchensis
ACTGATTATTCCATGAATTATTGATGAAACTTTCCCTAAGTGAGCATCATTCCTTTTCAACTTGTTACATTCCCCGAAAGTTGTTACATTCCTTTCAAAACGAGTTCATCATGGTAATCAATACAATAATTTAAATTCAATGTATATTTTTAAATTTTTAATGTTTATTATTCAATTATATATAAGTGATGTTTAGATTAATTGTAAAGTTTATTTATGTATATTTAAATCTAAATCTAGTGTGGATATATTTTAATTTTTAATTTAACGTGAATACAAAATATTATTAAAGTGGAGAAAATAATATTTAATTTAATAATAAATATAAATTAAAATGTATTTTGGTTTAGTCCAATTCCTTTTAAAGAATTAGATTCATGTTATATTATATATGTCAAAAAATTATAAGTTGTATAAAGTTTGAACTTTGCACTAGTAAAACTCTTCACCAAACATCAATTACATTTTGTTTTGTTCATTTTTTTTGTATATGGTATTTTGGGCATTTCAATGAAGCAATAAAATACATTCTTGAAATTTAAACAATCGATTTTGCAAGTATGAAACCCAGTATTTGAAGTTTCAAATTATTCGTCTTTCCACCTATAGAGTGTTTTTTCCTATATAATGATGATGATAGTTAACATCCACCGAGACCAAATTTGGTATATTGGACCTTAAGTAAGGTAAGGAATTACTTGGTTTGCTTTAGAATTTTATTTTCGTGCTTGAAAAGCTTTAAAAAAAGCATTTTTAAATCACAATAGTTTTGATGAGCTAAAATGTTAGGAAGGTCGATATTTTTTTTTCCTCAGAAAAAATCATAATTTTATTCATCCAAAAGGAGCCAAAATTACATTCACAGGTGCATAATGCACTCCCCCAATCCATGGGTAAAAGAGTAGAAAAAATGAAACCCGAAAGGGCCCAGAAAAACAACTAAGCCACTAAAAATATTTACAATAATATGGACTGGTAAGATCCTGCATCTAAAGCAAAAGATAGAACTACAGGCCCAGAAGGACCTCAAAGTGTAGATCCACAATTCCACACTGCACACCCAAAGGATGGACCTCAAAGCTCTGTCCCAAACCCCCAAAGAAGCAGAAAAACCCAGCAACCGCAGCATCAAGTTCCAGATCCCAAAACCAGAGACCCCTAACTTGGCCACCAACACACCGAGAGTGGGAACCATCGAAATCCCCAGACGGATCACCAAATCCCAAGCAAAGCGGACAACACCATAGAGCCGAACAAGAAGGCAACACACCAAAGAAAACCCAAACCATCAAGGTTGGGGTAGTAGGCGAAGAATAAACCCGCGCATCACAGAGACGAAGCCACATTCGAGGACGCCGACAGGACACACACACGAAGTCTGTGATGCACCAGAACCATTGAAGGTTGGGGCACACAAACCATGTATCCGCGGGAGCGGAGCACAAACCAAGGGAAAATCCCTACAGAAGGAAGCATCCACGAAGCAGAAGGGGTTGCAGCCGGGGAAACTCTAGCCACAGCTCCCGTTAGGAAGGTCGATATTGTAACAAATATTTTGAAATTGTGATTTAATGTGGTGTACGTCATGACATTTTAAGAGAAAGTATTTTTCATCTTCAAATCTCTTAGTGTCACAAAGATGACAAATTCTTTTGACCACAAAGTTTTAGAAAACCATCAACATTGATGTGGAGTAGTATATACATATTAATATTTTTTTCAAGAAAAAACCATAAAAGAAGAAGAAAGTATTAAACACACACACACACTAGAGTTAGTTCATATGGTACCCCTATAAGGAGAAACGATAGTCGAGTAGTTCTCTAATAGGTAAAATTTATGGGTTGACAATTTTACTCCATATCAATGTTGATGGTTTTCTCTCCACAACCACACATAAAAAAACGTTCAATCGATTCAACATTGGTTAAATCTGAATAAAAAAGTTGGACATTTCCAATAAATGACGATGAGAAAAATGATGATGACAATTAGCAAACAACATATTCATAGAGGTTAATCTCATGCTTCCAAAGGTGCTAATTAGGAAACCCTATCCTATCTTGGAGGCTCAAGCAAAAGACATGGATAATGAGATTTCTTCCTTAAGGATTGTAATTGAACATAGTATCCTTCGGGGAATGAAACGACTTCATAAAACTGAAACTAACACCTTTAATATACCTTTAATATTGATAAGGAATTACTCCCCTCTTTAATTCCCGAACTTACATCTTCATAGTTATATATAACAATTGTAAATCTTTATTAAAAAATAACATAAAAGAAAAAAATAAGATTAATAATTATTTAAAAATAAATAAAATAACATCTATATTAATTATATATTTTATTCTTGTCAATACAATTTTCAAATAATCTTAACTTTATATTTATAAAGCACTTTGAACTTCTAAAATAAATTTTCATTTTGAACTCAAATAAGAAATATAATTCTTAAAAAAAAAAAACCTATACATATAATTTAACAAATGTATAGTAGATTCCATCTTACAAATACTTTTACCAACAACGACAAGTAACCTCTAATACAACAACAATTATTATCAACAGAGTGACAAAGACATGAGAGAGCGCCGTGAAAGCCTCACCGTCCGTTGCAATTGAATGTTACACCTAATTTTTCTTGAAGTGTTTGAATTTCAAATTGTTCATGACTCGGGTATATGTTGTTTATTATACTAAAAATAAAATTCAATTGGGTATATGTTGTTTATTATAATAAAAATAAAATTCAATGATTTAATGAAGTAATTAAAGGAAGGAATTGCTAAGAGATACTATACCTGACACTCAAGGTGGCATACTGTATTTATATTTGTATAACTAACGCCAGATTCAATATTTTATTAATTTTATTTTAAATTAACTACAAATTATAATTTAAATATTAAATTAAAGTAAATTATACAACGGTACGGTTGTGTATGGAATTTGTCTTCCAATACTTTGAATGATGTGTCATAATCAGATGTCTATGAAATTTGTTTTCTAAGACTTTTGAACATAAGATAAAAGTCAAAAGATAAATATTATAAAAAGGAGAAAAGATGAATAAGTCATGAAAATATATTAAAATAATAAAATAGCATTTGATAATATATGAAAGCTTTATGCAATATTGAAAAAGGGGAGAATTGAATTCAAAATCTTTATTTACTATTTTAATATTTATATTATGCTTATGTAAATTTGTAGGATTTATCTTGGTTATCATTCTCCAAATGAGGAGAAATACTTGATAGTTTTCTCTATGCTTTTTAACACCTAAAAACTTTATTTAATATTAAAAACAGGAGAATTGAATTCAAAATGCTTATTCAGTATTTAAATACTTATATTATGCTTATGTACCATATTTGTTTGGAATACTCCCATGATCGAACATTGATTCAAATTTATTTAAATTAATAGACTTGTAAAAAAATCGCAAGATTTTTAAAAGGTTTTATAATTATGTGAAAATTCACCACAATTTCACAGGATTTTATAATTCTGTCAAAGATTCACAAAAATTTTACAAGATTCTATAATTTGGTGAAAGATTCACCAAAAAATTATATATGCATATTATGTTATTGATAAAATAGCGTTCACACTTTCTCATGTGTCATGGGGATTCAACCATTTAATATACATATAAATTTAGGGGGGGTTCTTAAAATTTTCCTTGATTCTCATATAACCTTACCACAGTAGCTCTCAACTCAAAAGGAACTTTTATCTCTTCTAACCTATTCCAAAGGTTAGTCCCACACATTCCATTAAAAGCTTTTCTAAAGACAATGAAACAACAAATAAGATTGGTTTTATTAATGTGACACTCCTCTGCAATGATCCTAAGTGTAACAAGGTGCTCCACAGTTGAACAATAACTTATAAATCTGGCATGTCCTTTAGCTCTTTTTTCGTGTCTTTCTAGCCATATGATGATCTTTTCCAAAATAATTATGTATAACTTGGCAAAAATGGGGCTAATCATAATGGTCCTATAATTAGAGGGATTTCTTTTATCCCCACTTTTAAAAATAGGTACAATGAGGCTTTGAGTCCAGAGTTTAGGAAAACCCTGCTTGATTACTAAATTGAAGAGTTTGTGTATGTGAGGGATGAGGATAGACCTTCCAACTTTTAAGATTTCGGCTTGGTAACCTTCGATGTCCTTAGCTCTCCCTTTTGTGAGGGATTTATATATATATTTAAGGTAGGAATTCCAGTCCCTCAGGGGAATCATATTATTGTCTTTGGTTTTATGAGTCAAAATTTGACTCCATAATTTCTTAGGATCAAGCTTAGATAGGTGCAAAATATTATCTTTCTTTCAATTCATATAGTACCTCTTTTTCCTTTTAATTAGGGCTTTGTATCTATTTATCTTATCAGATTTTCAAGTACTCATTAGAAACATCCCTAATGGATTTCCTTGCAATTTTACGCTCGTTATCATACCAAGGGTTGGTTGTTCTATTTGTATTTTTACATAACACCTCAATAAAGAATTTGTTGATGGAAATAAGCAGCTTTGTCGTAAAATTATGATAGAGGATTTCAATATTGTTCTTATATGATAGCAAATGTAATCCACTATTTAAGTCCTATAAAAAAAAATAGCTTTATTTTTGTGAAAAAGAAAGTGTCTTTGGTTATTAGAATTCTCTTTAATGGGGTTTTGTGCATGACAAAGTTTAGAGATAGTGTTAAAGGTCTATGATCAAATTCCAACTCATGGTCGTTTAAAATGTCAAAATTTACTATTTGGTTGTATACGAATATATCTTATATCACATAATCCACGACACTACTACTCAGCCCGTGTATACAAGTCATCCAATTCGATTCCATCCACTTCATTAGACCATTGCAAATCATCATATCTTTGGAACTGCAAAGCTTGATTAGCTCTGTACCAAACAAATTCTTATTCAAGCCTTCATAGTTTCTTTTGTAGATCTGTTAGCTAAAACAAAGTCCTCATCTAGCTATAAAGGATTAGGGTTGGAATCATTTCCTAAAAGAATAGCTTGATTAGTTGTAGTTCTAGCATTAAAGTCTCCTACCAAGAGGATACTACCTTCATTTCTTAGACTATAAATATCTTATTTTAAGTTTTTGTAGGGACAATTATTATCTAGATTTTTTTTCTTATAAAAGGTAGAATTAATAGACACAAAATATCAGATTGTTATATAAATATTCTTAGCATTAGTATCTGAAATCTCTATCAATATGTACCGATTGAGAGGGTCTTTCTTATGAAGCCGAATGTCAGCATAAATGTTCATTTTTATGTAACAAGTTATGCCTTCAATACTTTTGTGGGAGGATCTCTTGTTCCATGTCGACCACAACACAAATCCTTCTATGTTAGGGACCTTATATTTTTCATGCTCCCAAGTTTCAACCATAAATATAATATCAATTTCACTTGAGATCCAACTTAACATAGGCCCTTTACTCCATGGAAATCCATGGTAATTTCAAGAGAGGATTCAAAGTGTCATGAATTCCTATTTATTATTATGTTTTTGGTCTCTATCCCTAATAATATCTTTTCATTTCCTAATTATTGTCATTTTCCTTCCTTCCTGTCTTCTTACCATTTGAACTTCCTTCCTCAATTCAATTTGGTCTTTTGAAATGAGGTCTTCATTTATAAATATTCCCAACTCTTTCAAGATTAGGGATTTATTGAGTATGCCATATTTATGGTTGTTAGAGCTTACCTTACATGAATCAACCTATCTTTATGTTCAATTATTTTTCCCAACATCTTTGCTTCTATGAGCAAGTTATTTCAATTTGTGATTTGTTTTTTAGTTCTTCCTTGACTATTGCTAACATGTCCTTATCTTTCTACTCTTTTATA
Organism: Picea sitchensis; assembly: GCA_010110895.2. Taxonomy (NCBI): domain Eukaryota; kingdom Viridiplantae; phylum Streptophyta; class Pinopsida; order Pinales; family Pinaceae; genus Picea; species Picea sitchensis. Next base: position 5,888 of record SNQJ01S0088448.1, read on the forward strand.
CCAAAAATTATGAGCTTCAAGACTCTTTGGTTACCATCATGATATACATCTATGAGCTTATTCATTTCCTCTTTGAAGGGTTTGATATCCAATTTACTTTCAAAACTATTTAGGGCCAAATTGTTCATTAACTTTTCTTTGAGCTCTTTAATCTTTTCCATAAGATTACGATTTTCTTCAACCTATTTTTCTTGGGTTGATTGTTTCTTTTCTTGGCTTTGTTTTTTCATTTCTTGTAATCTAACCTCCATTTTTTGCAATTGAGTCTCCAACCCTAATATTCTATTGTTTATCAATGTTTGAATCTTATCTTCTAATGATCAAACTTATTATCTAGCATTTCTTCTAAGTCAGTTTGAATTTTGAATTCTCTCTCTTCTCTACATTTTTCTAATGATTCTATATGTTCATAAAGATTATCTAAGGTTACTTTGTTAGGCCTCCCCTTGAGAGGTTTTGATATATGTGGTGAATTGATCATATTGGAAAGTAGAGGAAAGTCGATGGAATGAGATACACTTTTGGATGTATGTGTGGGACAAGGGGACCGTACTGCTGCCTAATTACAAAAGGAACGTGTGCATCTGATTCACCCTAGGGTTTGAATGGAAGAAAAAACAACTATAATGGAGTTCAAATATACTTCACCACACCCCAAATACAATTCATTGCAGACTAGCTCAAATATAAGTCATTGTAGGCCTATAAGGATGTGGGAGATCATAGCAGAATTAGCTTCAATCATGCCCTAAATCTTCCATAGAGATTGGACTAGAGACAACTTCAACAATTCCTTAGATCCACCTTAAAGATTAATCAAAGCATTTTCCTCGTAATCCAAACCTCTTTAAAGACTATATGAGATCCACCTTAGAGATCAATTAGAGATCTGCCTCAGAATTCAAACTGCCTTGGAGTTCAATCCACCATAGACCATAATTGAATCACCATATACGACAATTCATTGTAGTCTGCATCAGAATTTAATCCAAAGGATCTTATGTGATTGAAACCTTGAATGCCTTCCTTATTCTTCCCAACCCTTATTGAACTTGTTTCAGAATCATCGTAGACTAGAATTAAATCCAAGGAGGTTAAAATGTATTTCACCTCACACTATAATTAAATATTTCACCACAGATAGCAGAGTAGATGTTCAGAAATATTTTACCGCGGACTATAATAGACTAGTGAATATAAATCAAATATTCAAACCACAAATATAAGACCAGAGAATAGAAATCGAATACACGGACTACAGTTACATTGAAATATTTTTTTATAATTCCACATGCCAACTCCATGTTAATCACTAAATGAATTACATATCTCCTTCACAAGTTTGTTTTTATTTTCAATTACTTTTTACACATACATGATGATGATTAACATTCACTAAGAGCAAAATTGGTCTATCAGACCTTATAAAAGGTAACAAATTAATTAGATTTATTTAGAATTTTATTTTTGTGTTCAAAAATATTCTAGAGAAGCATTCCAAGATCACCATAGTTTTGATGACTTAGGAGGTTAGGAAGGTCGGTATTGTGACAGATATTTTTAAATTGCGATCTAATTTGAGTATATGTAAGACATTCTAGGAGAAAATGATTTTCATCTTCAAACCTCTTAGTGTCACAAATATGGAAGATTCTTTTATTCCACGTTGTTTTGGGAATTGTCCAAACCCCAATTCTGCTATGCAGCTCATGGGAGTTGGTTCGAATTTTAGCAATGTTGATTTTCTTCTTTGCGCTATTCAGAAATGAGAGATACTTTTGGTCTTTTAGGTCAGGGTTGATCACCTCCTTGTAGAATCGTAATTTCCTTTTGTTCTCTAATATTGTATCGCACCACATATTCTCCTTAAATTTAGATGTAATAATATTTTTAATGTTATCGATATTGTGCATAATGATATCTTCTTGTATCCCCCAATGATTTAGACAAGACTTGGCATCTTTATTCCATCCTCGCTTGAGTTGGTAGTGGTATTGTGTAACACACCCGACCCCTAAATGCCTTTCCTAGGGGTGGGGCATCATAATTTCGTTTTCCTCTTAACTCAAATCCCCATTTTTTGTCCCTATTGTATTTCTACTCACCAAGAGCTCTCCAACCGTGGTCAGCATGCTCATATCTGAGTTCAAGATTGGGAGACATGCTCCAGTGAAGGATCTTCGGGTGTCCATCGGTTGAGATTCACGTAGCATGCACGGGAATCCATTTCTAGGTTCTCTCCTCTCGCAGGGAACATTCATTCATCACCTAAGCCAATGACAGACTCAATTCCTTTCTAATATATATCAGTTGTAGAGGAATTCAGCGCTTCGGCACTTCGTTGATTCGGTGTTGAACACCTCTTTACTATATACACACAAGACCTTCTGAAGTCCCAAACTACCGAAGTCCCGTAAGCTTTCCATGTGGTTCTGGCTTTCGAGCCTTTTGGTCTCCTTACAATACTACACCCCAAATCCTTCGAAGTCCCGAAATCCTAGAGTTCCAGTCACTTCACCAACCACTTTGGCTAGGCAAGCTTGTACTAAGGGCTGAAACGTGGAAGGGGCCAGGGGTGACATGTGTCACGTTACAACGGGTCGATAGGGTATGTGATACGCATGAATCTGGGTGACACATGGCACATCAATCAGTGGTACACATCACTCTGGTGACGTCGGCTTTCCATGTCATGCCAGATTGACAACCTTCTAACATATCTCAGATCTCACAGTTGAGATCTGGCCACATAGATCCATAGATATACGGCCCGTAACTTTCGTTCAATGGTTTCTCCTCATGAATGATTGGACAGTAAGCGAGGCTCCTAATGATCTCCCCAAATCTATGGCTTTCCTTCACTTCATAACTTCGGCGTTCGGGAAGTTTGATGCTATAGCATCCCCATTCTCCCGAACTAGAACTTCATCGAAGTCATATCGGTGTAGATCTAATGGCTGAGGGAACCCCCGAACATTCTCAATCGGTGGCTCATGCTACTTCGCAATGGGAGTTGGATCGCAGTTCAATCAGTAAGATAGGTTCATCTAACCATTAGGGTAACCACCCAACATCGGTCGACCTTACATGTAACCTTAACTCTCGGTCACCTTCGATCGGTTTGTGACTATTAGGGCTGACAATACTCCGAGGTTTGGGACTTCTGCAGCTCCGAAGCCAGAAGAACTTAGCTCCCTTAGGCATAGCCTGGGGTTTCTAGGTGTTGGTCATATGGTTTCTTCTAACTCTTGCGAGTTGAACATGAATCTCTTCATCATTGAAGTTGCTAAGGACTTGGGTATGATATCTCAATCGCACGGCAAGGAGTCTGAAGAATATGTCCTCTTCATACGGACAGGGCCAGATTGACTCAATACTCTCTATCTTGGTCGTCATATCGGTTTACATCCCACGACATCTCGAGGGCTAAGTTGAGGCATATAGAATAGCAAACAGAAGCATAAGTTCACAAGAAGATAAGTGTATACACATAACCATACCATTCAATACAGAAACCATCTATAGATAGATAAACACATGCATTCATCCATTATTCCATTTCAATGTGTAAGGTATGAAAACACTTATCAGAACCAGATGATGTGATGAGACTATTGAAAGGGGTGCCTATTTCCACCCAACCATAGGCTCAGTCACTCCTAACAAATTTACGACTGGATGCCCCCAGCTAGACCATGATTCTCTGAGATAGAATCCTTTCTTCCAGATCAATAGCAGTTAGGGGCGAAGGTCACTTTCCTCCTCCCGGCTCAGCAACAGTTAGGGACGAAGGTTACTCTCCTCCTCCCACAGGATCTTGGCAATGAGTTTTCTCTATACCAAGCAAGGAGGTTTTTCTGAATACTTCCTCATTCAATCACCAGCCTCATTTATCAGCTTGTATCGTAACCCTACTAGCCACTTCTTGTGATCAAAACACGCTTGTTTCTCAGTTCTTCCTCAAACCCGAGAACTTAGTCTCTCGTCTTTGTTCTCTTCGCAAGTCTTTCTCTACCCACCACGCCTTTCTTTCTTGCCTTCTTCAGCAAGATTGTGTGTGTCCCAAATTTTGAGTCTGTGGTCAAGTCTGAAAGCCTTACAAATGGGCGCTTTGCCCCATCCCATCATTAACTCTTGAGGAGGTCTTCCTACCTACCATCCTAACTGTAATTCATTCTTGGGTCAAAGGATTGTTCTGATCCTGAGCAATTAAATCCAGCAAAGTACTGGTTTGGTGGGGGTTATCTCAACCATTCCTAGTCCCCCTCACCATCTCTTTCATAGCATCTGTGGTTTCTCTTGGAAAACCCCCCTTTCAACAATAATGCAACACTTATTCGTTTTCTCTTAATAACAGAAATTACATTCATTGACCTTTTATACAAAGGTCCATCAAATCAAACATTCACACATATCTATTTTTCCATAGTCTCTTGGACAATATAGTTATATCTACAAACTGGGGGAAATAGGGGTGTTACAATGCCCTCCCCCTTAAAGGAACATCGTCCTCAATGTTCTATTTTTCAATGTGCTATGTATATACGAAAGTAAACAAAAATGGATATGCTTGTTTCATGGCATCCTCCATTTCCCACATAGCCTCATATGGGCCAAAGTGTTTCCACTGCACCTTGACATGTGCAATGGATCGGTTCCTGAGTGAGGTTTCCTTCCTGTCTAGTATGCATTGAGGTTCGAGCATGAATTCTCCATATGGCTCCACCTAAATCACATACCAGTCAATTATATGATTAGAATCATGTACATATTTCTTCAATAATGAAACATGGAAAATGCTATGTTCCTTCACTGTGGGAGGGGGTGCTAGCCTATAGGCTACAAGTCCCATTCTATCTAATATTTCAAAGGGTCTACAATACTGGGGTGCCATCTTGGCACAATCTCCCATTCTAAGGTAAATCTTCCCGGGCCTAACTCTGAGATAAACATGGTCTCCTGTCTTGAACTCTCTGAGAGTTCTATTTCTGTCAACGTAACTCTTCTTTCTATCCTGAGTAGTTTTCAGATTTTTCTTTATCTAAATCACTTGTTGTTCCATTTATTTCAGCATGTCTGGTCTGATTGTAATTATATCCACTGGATTAATCCAACTGATTGGAATCTTTCACTTTCTAACATAGAGGGATTCAAAAGGGCTCATCTTCAATGACTCTTGATAACCGTTGTTGTAGGCAAATTCTACCAATGGCAGGTAGTCTTCCCACTTCTTAGGTTGATGCATTACATGCATTCTTAACATGTATTCCAATATTTGGTTCACTCTTTCTGTCTATCCATCAGTTTGAGGGTGATAGGCTATGCTAAACAACAATTTAGTCTCTAAACCAACCATTAAGGATTTCCAAAAGCTTGAAGTAAATTTTGTGTCTCTGCCAGATATAATCTCCCTAGGCATGCCATGTAGTATGAATATCTCCTTCATGAAAATGTTGGCAATATCTATTGCCTTGCAATTTGACTTGACAGGAACAAAGTGAGAAGACTTGCTCAATTTTTCCACCACTACCATGATGGAATCATTTTGCTTGGTTGATTTTGATAATCCTATGATGAAATCCATAGATATGGTTTCCCATTTCCATTCTGGAATTCGTAGGGGTTGTAACAACCCTGTTGGGTGATGGTGTTCTGCCTTAAATCGTTGGCATTCTAGACACTTAGCTAGATAGTCAACTATGTCCTTTTTCAATCCAGGCCAATAGAATTATTTTCTAGTGGCCGTGATCATTTTCTGATAACCTGGATGACCAATATATGGTCTCTTGTGTAGTTCATCTATTATGAACCTCTTCAAGTCGTCACAGCTTGGAATATATAATATGTTTCTGTAGGTTAGCAGGCCTTCATCAAGCATCTGATAGCCTTCATACGTTATCACAAGTGCTTACCGATGCCAAGTGGATCATTTTCACACTTCTTCTAAGGGCGTTAGCCACCCTATTTTCCTTTCCTTTGATGTGTTTGATTTCAAAATCAAATGCATTGAGGAGATCCATACACCTAGCTTTTATAGCATTGAGTTTTGGTTGACCAAATAGGTGCCTCAACCCACAATGGTTTGTCATAAGTAAAAATCTCCTATCTAGGAGGTAATGCCTCCACATTTTTAAAGCATGCACTATGAAAACCAACTCTAGATCATGAGTCACATAATTGATTTCATGCTCATTCAATTTTCTGGATTCGTAGAAAATTACACACACTTCTTGCATAAGGACTCCTCTGAGTCCTTCCTTACAGGCATCTGTACACATGAGGAAGTCATTATCAGGGTCTACAATCTTCAACACGGGTGCATGGGTTAGAAGGTATTTCAGTTCTTGAAATCTTTCTTCACATTTTGATGTCCAAGTGAATTTAAGCCCCTTTTTATGAAGGGCAGTGATTGGACAACCAATCTTGGAAAATCCTCTTATGAACCTTCTATAGTATCCTGCTAAGCCCATAAAGGATCCGATTTTAGATACATCCTTTGGGGTAGGCCATTCCATGATAGATTTGATCTTGTCAGGGTCTACTGCCATTGCTTCTTCAGAAATAACATGGCCTAAGTAATGGACTTTCTTCTGGAAAATGTCACACTTGCTAAACTTAGCGTAGAGTTGATGCTCTCTGTTCTTGGAGTGGATTAGGATATCATCAATGAAAACTAATACGAATATGTCTAGGAATTTTTTGAGTACA
>SNQJ01S0088448.1:12605-46220 GCA_010110895.2 Picea sitchensis
CATATATTACTATAATAAATAGAGTTCAAGTATGGGGAAATATTTCTTTAAAAAGAACCTTAATTGGATTTTAAAAAGGGCCATCTCTTCATTGTCCATATCTATAGATATGATGTGGCATGATAAGACATTCATGGCAATCTTTTAGGATAAACTCATATATTACTAAAATAAAATATTGTTCAAGTATGAGAGAAATACTTTTTAAAGGATATCATTACGTATGAGAGAAATACTTTTTAAAGGATAGCATTAAGTGGGTTTTAAAGAGCGCTATCTTTTCATTGTATGTATCTATTTGCATATAAAAGAGAGATTTGGATAAGTTATTTGGAATATTTGCTTTGTTGCATTAAAAATATTGAGGTGATTTGTATAATTAAAATGTTATCATGTGAGTAATGTTTATATATTGAATTAAAAAAATATAATATTAGTATTTTATGTTAATTAAATATAGATATAGATATAAATATTTATATTTATGTATATTTAGTTGTTTTGAGAGGTGTTTTGTATAGTTTAGTATGAGGGAGATGTGTAATTTCTTTTATGTTTAACATGGAGTTGATATGACATTTAAAAAATATTAATAACAAATAAAATATTTCAATGTCCTCATTAATTAAAATACGTTTATATTAACTTCACACACATACACACACAAACATAGTCTTTCCCCTATTGAGAGCATGACCATGATTAGGTATTTAATGTACAAGAACAAGATAAACGACATGGATGACAAGAAGCTCCCCAAAACTGCTTCAAACTCCAGCCAAGACCACCAGCGGCTCAAGCGAGGATGGCATAAAGATGCCAAGTCTTGGATAAATCATTGTGGATACAAGAAGATATCATTATGCAGAATATCGATAACATTAAAAATTTCATTACATCTAAATTTAAAGAGAATATGTGGTGCGATACAAAATTAGAGGACAAAAGGAAATTACGATACTACAAGGAGGTGATCAACCCTAACCTAAAAGACCAAAACTATCTCTCAGTTCTGAATAGCGCAAAGAAGAAAATCAACATTGCGAAAATTCGAACCAACTCCCACGCGCTGCATAGCGGAACTAGACTTTGGACAATTCTCAAAACACCGTGGAATGAAATAATATGCCATATTTGTGACACTAAGAGGTTTGAAGATGAAAATCATTTTCTCCTAGAGTGCCCTACGTCTACTCAAATTAGATCGCAATTTAAAAATATCTGTCACAATACCAACCTTCCTAACCTCCTAAGTCATCAAAACTACGGTGATCTTGGAATGCTTCTCTTCAATCCTTTTTAACATAAAAATAAAATTCTAAATAAACTTAAGTAACTTGTTACCTTTTTAAAGGTCTAATAGACCAAATTTTCTCTTAGTGGATGTTAATCATCATCATCATCATCATGTGTGTGTGTGTAAAAAATAATTGAAAATAAAAACAAACTTGTGATGGAGATATGTAATTCATTTAGTGATTAACATGGAGTTAGCATGTGGCATTATAAAAAAAATATTTCAATGTAACTCTTTTTTTCCAAGGAGGAAAAATTTGGGGAGTATTTTCAAAATATTGAGGGCTTAATAACATGAGCATCTTATAAACCCAGTTAAGGGCACAAAATGCTCACAAGGAATTGAACCTAGGTGGGAAGGGTAACAATCGTTCATCCCAACTACCCAAGCTACATACAATCGGCATTTCAATGTAACTCTAGTATGTGTATTCGATTTCTATTCTCTGGTCTTCTATTTGTGGTTTGCATATTTGATTTATATTCGCTAGTCTATAGTCCGCGGTAAAATATTTTTGAACATCTACTCTGCTATCTGCGGTGAAATATTTAATTATAGTGTGGTGAAATATTTTTTAACCTCCTTGGATTTAATTCTAGTTTGCGATGATTCTGAAACAAGTTCAATAAGGGAAATGAAGAATAAGGAAGGCATTCAAGGTTTCAATCACATAAGATACTTTTGATTAAATTATGAGGTAGACTATAATGAGTTCTAGTATATCGTGATTTAATTATGGTCTATGGCGTATTGAGTTCCAAGGTAGTTTGAATTCCGAGGTAGATATCTAATTGATCTCTAAGGTGGATCTCATATAATCTCTAAGGAGGATTGGATTACGAGGAAAATACTTTGATTAATATTTAAGGTGGATCTAAGGAATTGCTGAAGTTATTTCTAGTCCAATCTCTATGGAAGATTTAGGGCATGATTGAAGCTAATTCTGGTCTGATCTCCAACATCCTTATAGGTCTATAATGACTTATATTTGAGCTAGTCTGCAATGAATTATATTTGGGGTGTGGTGAAGCATATTTGAGCTCCACTCTAGTTGTTTTTTCTTCCATTCAAACCCTAGAGTGAATTAGATGCACACGTTCCTTTTGTAATTAGGCAACAATACAGCCCCCCTGTCCCACACATACATGCAGAAGTGTAGCTCATTCCATCGACTTTAATCTACTTTCCAATATGATCAATTCATCGTATATATCAAAACCTCTCAAGGGGAGGCCTAACAAAGTAACCTTAGATAATCTTTATGAACATATAGAATCATTAGAAAAATGTAGAGAAGAGAGAGAATTCAAAATTCAAATAGACTCAAAAGCAATGCTTGATATTAAGTTTGATCATTAAAAGACAAGATTCAAACATTGATAGACAATAGAGTATTAGGGTTGGAGACTCAATTGCAAAAAAATGAGGTTAGATTACAAGAAATGGAAAAACAAAAGAAACAATCAACCCAAGAAAAAGAGGTTGAAGAAAATTGTAATCTTATGGACAAGATTAAAGAACTCAAAGAAAAGTTAATGAACAATTTGGCCCTAAATAGTTTGGAAAGTAAATTGGATATCAAACCCATAAAAGAGGAAATGAATAAGCTCATAAATTTATACCATGATCGTAACAAAAGAGCCTTGAAGCTCATAATTTTTGGTATAAAAGAGTAGAAAGATGAGGACATGCTAGCAATAGTCAAGGAAAAAATCAAAATTAAATCACAAATTGAAATAACTTGCCTCATAGAAGAAAAGATGTTGGGAAAAATAATTGAACATAAATATAGGTTGATTCATGTAAGGTAAGCTCTAACAACCATAAACACAACATACTCAATAAATCCATAATATTGAAAGAGTTGGGAATATTTATAAATGAAGACCTCATTCCAAAAGACCAAATTGAATTAAGGAAGGAAGTTCAAAAGGTAAACGAAGCCAAGAATGAAGGAAAATGGAAATAATTAGGAATCTAAAAGATATTATTAGGGACAAAGATGTACATATATGCAGATATGTTGGTTCTGAAACACCGTATTGAAATACCTGGATGAAACACGCTGCATGCTCAAAGAATACTATGCAAAATTAATACGAATGAATGCATATATGCTGGTGCTGAAACACCATGATGAAACACGCACAAAGAAGGCTATGGCCCCACCGATTCCATCATATCTAGCTGACAGAGTTACTCCACCATTTTCATCTGTGGCCGTCAGTAATAAGTATCTATTAATTGAAGGTACTGATAAGTTGATAACACTGATTGGACAGTTGAACGTGATTGTCGCCTCAGATTTTGCTTGTCTCCTGTAAGTGCCCACATGTATGTGTCTGTGTTTTACATCCTACATGTATGAATGGTCACTATGAAATGTGTTTGACATGATACTATGAAATAATGATTGTTCCACGCCCTTCCACATCACCAACAAACAACCAATATTGTCAGTTCAAGTTGGGGGGTATGCCATCATCCTTGAATAAATTAATCAACCGTCGCCATAGATGTTCAATCAACATGGTTGTCAGGTTGATTTTTCCCATGAAATTCGAATCACCATGACCTTTCCAAAAATACCAACAAATATCCTTCCATTGTTCCTGCGTGCTCATGCATGTTGAAGCTCATGGGTTTCTGTTGGGAATTTTGAACCTGAAAATCCTTTGCAATACTGTAACAACTAATTACATAGAAGAACGTTCAGAATGGGAGGATTTGCAGTCCATCATGAATCCTCGACACCCTGCGTCGACGCCCAAAAGTCTACAAAATATTTGAAGACATAGGGTGGGTAGCATATTTAGTGCGGTTCAACGGGTTTGACAATGATATTTACTTAGAATTCTCCTTAAATTTAACAGGAACCCATTCACATGTTAGAGGTTTGGATATTAGTGTAACAAAGGCGGTTATATCCTCTATTATGAGGCTTCCCAACACTGGAAGAAAATGGTTTGGACGAAGAAAAAAAATTCCTAATGCAAAGACCAATTTCTTGGAGGAAGGAGAGCAAGTGAAACCTAGAGGAAGTGGCACATCAATAGAGTCTTTACCTCAAACTTGGGACTAGGTTGTTGTTTTCTTTAAGAAATATATGACGTGTGAAGGAAGGTACAAGATTTATTACGCATATGATTTTTTTTTTAGCTGCTATCACACCTTTGTCATGGGTTATTGATAAATATTCCTTATTATCTGTTAGAATCTTTGAATAATATGGCACATTATGTAAGACAATCTCATTTTCCCCAAGGTTCTGTCACACACCACTGTCTGATAAATTAATAGTGCTGAGAGCCTTTGAACTACAAAACCAAACATGGGCTCAATTCATTGCCAGGGGAGTAGTATAAGTTGATGAAAATGATGGCAATGAATCAGAAGAGGAGGCAGGAAGTAGTGTCAAGAGTATTTCAGATAGGGAAAGAGAGGAAAGAGAAGGAATTAATGAAGAGTTTCGAAAAGATAACGTTGTTGGAGAACTAAGATAGGGCAGTGGTGATGTAGAAATGAGGGATAGCCCTGGAGTTGTGATTGAAGAAGATGTACATATGGAAGATATTGGAGTGCAAATGGAGGAATATCTGCACCAAAAACCTGAAAAATTAGCTACCATTATAATAGAGGAAAATGAGCAATTCATAGAGGAGAATGAACCAACAGAACATGAAGGAGGGGGTACAGAAAAAGAACTAAGTATGGAAGAACCCATGCCAGAAATGAGGGAAGGATCAGATACAAAGATGCCTTCTAGAGATACAGTGAAGGAATTAAGTGTGGAGAGGTCATCATCACCTGAAAGGGAAGAAATTCCACTAGAATAGATTCGGGAGGTTGAAACAGTTATTCCAAGCGAGAATGTAATTGAGTTGCAGGAAGAATCATCTACTTTGCATGATGATTCTTCCCTTGTTTCCCATGCTTATGAAGTTGAAATTGTCCCAGAGAAACCTCCCCAAACAGTGCTAAAGCTATTAAGGAGGAAGAGGCCATTTGCCGACGTTTCTGTAAATTTTCAGATCCCACCCAGTTTCAAGTCTCACTGATTTTTATCAGTGTTTAATGCTTGAAACCCAGATTTATGAAAACCATAAATACTCAACATATAAAAAATTTTTCAGAACTGAAACATGAGGATTCTAAACAACATTTAATGCAAAAATAAAATTATATCAGTAGCACCATATTCAGAAAATAAAGCGCACAAAGATTTTTGGTCTAACAATGTAATGTACTTACATACTATTGTTATAATTTTTCCCACTTCTATAGCAAATTATAAAATTTTTCTGTGTGTTGACTTTCGTCAAACACTTAGGCTGTAGGTGCTTTCTCACTGCTTAGAACCCCAAACTCACAGTTGTGGTTTTTGTTTGGTTTCTGGAGTGTTTATGGTTGGTTTCATGTGGTTTGAATATACCAAATTAACTCTTTAATACAACAGGGATATACACAACAAGAATAGAAAACCCACAATACACACACAACTGATGTATTAAAGGAAACACAACAGAAATATGTTTATTTCATTTCCAGGTAATAAAGAACCAGAAAATACATACAGTTAACTCACAAGTATGCTTGAAATACTTCAGATAATAGTATTTTCTTGCTGGTAGAATAGAATTGATATTATTGCTGAGGAAGAATACAGAGCTGAAGGTGAAAATTTTGACCAACAAGGTACAAATAACAGTCCATCAATTGCTAACAGATCTGATGAAAACAATAACCTTTATTTCGCTTCTCCAACAACACCCAAACTCATCCCTTAATGGCACAGTAAGCAACTACAGGAAGACCATTCCTTTTACTCATAGATTTGGCCACAAAGGAGGAATACAACTCAACTAGATAAGAAAACGACACAAGTCTGATATTAACTTTCCTAGCCAATGAAATCACTCCCCCAAATAAGATGGTATGATCAACAGATAGGGAAATCGACCTCCAATAGGATAACTCGACTTCTCTATGGAAAACACTCAGTCTGGCTGCTCAGGAATGCGCCCAACATAGAGAGAATGCACCCTGACTCCAAGAAACGTGTCCAACAAGCAAGAAAAGTGAACAACAAGTGAAACTCACCCCTCTTAATCAGTAATATGACCCCCTTGGTCACTAAATTCACCCAACAAGGTGGAGGACTCAACTTTTATGAAGAAAAACGTCCCACCTCAAGAAACTCAACTTCCACAATGAAGACTCAACTGCAATAGAAACTTCGCTGCCCAAAAAGGAAGAATAATCAGATACACCGAATGTAAATCTTCTAACAATGAAGCACGATGAAGAAATTAGAGTGATCTCTTCCCACAAAATGACTAGCTAGGGTGTATCATTGCAAAAATGAAACCAATCCTAGGGTTTGTCACCAAAACCCTCAAAATCCCAAGCTCTAAGAGCTCTCCAAGCCAAGAGGCCGAATACAAAATAATCAATAAACATAATGAGAGAATAGATGCCCCTATCTCTCCTTTATACCCATGTTCACCTTTTCTCTCCAAGTGACTTTTTCTTTATTTTATTAATCCTTGATTAAATCACTTAATTAATTAATTAACCATTTTAACTCTAAAAAGTGATTTATCCATCCTTATGGCTTCTCTGGCCACTGAAAATCACTTCTCATCATCTTATCCTATAGTTCTCTTCCTCCCGATTCCGATGAGATATTACACTAAGAGGTTTCTCCAAGTAATATGCCCATTATGACCTTCTTAGTGAATTTAATTAAAATATGACCCATAATAACTCAAAATTAAGGAAATCGTCGGAATGCAATGGAACCAAAGACAAGCTGTGCAGAATGGATCCTGATGATGAAATATGATGAAAGATGCAATTCGGGCCCATTAAAACCCCTCAATATCTCACGGAATCGCTGTCACCCCTATCTGGCTACTCTGTTAGGCATAACACTCTGTAATGTAATTATATCCTAAAATGGGGACTTTACAGTGCTCCCTGTTGGAATATTGCTTGTCCTCAAGCAATAACTGAATCCAACTACATATGATATCGGGGTCCCATATCCACTTGTGTGACACAAGGTAGACTCCTCTCAAGATGTGACCTCTCCAAGTGCTCACCACGCATGACACCCACATGCTCTTGATGAGTAGAATGATCAATGGCCAAAGAATCTTAGTCAACTCCCTGAGAAGCCACTCTACTTGAAACTCAACTCCATCAAACACTGAACTACCAAGCACTCCAATCCCTGGATCCCATATCAAAATGTGAACTACAATGCCTTGTGAAATATAGTCCTGTAACATATCAATACCATGAGTCTCTTGCAAATAACACATGGTATCGACTAGAAATTAGTCTATCTTCCAAGACCGTACCAACCCCAACACGACCTCCACCGAATGAACATTCTTCTGCCATAGTGAGGTAGTACAAGACCTCAATGAATCGCCAATAAGTGACATGCTCCCCCCAATACTAAAGCTCATTGGAAAGTCAAAGTGAATCCTCGCTATAAAGATCCACTCATCTCCATCAGTCAATGAAATTCCCAGCCTTGTAATCCTAGGGTCCCATGCTAGTCTCTGACACAGATCATCATGTTGACGCTGCAGTACTCTAGTCATCACTGTCTGCTCAAAGTGTACATAATGGATCCTCCACTCATGGATCCTCATAAGATGAAGAAAACTACTGACCAAATGGATTCCCGGATCTCATGTCAAATATCGAAGTCCATCACTTCCAATCCCCACTAATTGTTGATGTGCCCTACTAGTAACTTTCAAAATCCCTCCATCCTCATCCCAATGAGAATATGAATATGTATCAACCTCTGAGATATCCTCTATCCCATGGCCTAAGATACTCTCCATCACACCCAAGGCCTCAACTATCCCTCTCTGATGATCCACCCCTATCCTACTGTATGCAATAAAGACACTCCTGTCAGGTGGTCTCAGCCTACCAAGTCTCCATGTCCTTTGCCACTGTCTATCTCCCCTTGTGTTGTTGTCAATGATGAAGGTATCGAGAAAGGATATCATAAATATCTGCAACCAATTGTAGGACTATAAAGTATGATATGCTTTGGTCAATCCCAAAGACTTGACCAAAAGCTCGTCCACTGTCAACCATGGTAAATAATCACATATACTCATCACTGAACACCAACCATTGGGTACAACAGTAGGTGTCTCCACAATATGCGACTCAATCACTCTCCATCCATCATCACTACTGCTGCTACTAGGAAGGTGATCTCCTAGATCTGCATACTTCCGCAAGGGAGAGGAATATCCATGCTCTATGAAGTACATATCCTCCCTACAATCTAGTGCATCCTCCTGAATTCCATTGTGCACATCTATATGTCTTTGTGAACTACCACTTATCACTATATGTCCCTGCATACTCATGTAATCTCCTGTATACTGCTACAACCTCATGGATCCTAGGTGTACTACTGGGTCAACCTCTATATGAAGGTCAATCAATCCTGGAACACAAATGGAAGTGTCCTCATAACTGTCCCTGGCTCTGGAATCCCCATGAGCATCTGTATGACCAATTGTGTCAAAACCCCTCGTGAAGAGTGGTCCCTATGACCCATGGACATCCTCCTGCGTCTCCTGATCATATCTCTCCATACTCATCAGTGATCCTGGGTACTCCTCATACTCCTTATTCAATTGGTGCTCTACTGCTAAACCACCAACATCCTCTAGCAATGTGGCTGAATGATATGTCAGACTCTCTGCTGAGATAGATGTAGTGGATCTTTGACTAGTCTCCTCAAGGAGCTCCTCTAGATTGGATCCTGTTTCTTGAAGGGTTATCTGTGTGCCTTCCAAGAACCTCCATGTGCTCACCAACTCATGAGTGAGTTAGTCCACCTCAACCTCCTACTCCTTCAGTGCCCTACGATACATCTCGCCAACCTCCAATAGGTAATCCCTATCCATCGACAACTACTGGTAGTCATCCCTCATCACAGTCACTCTCTCCCTGAGTGTATGGAAGTCATGAATGAAAATTCCCCTATCTGAACTAACCTATGCCATCGAGGCCCTCCAACAATAATCTACCACCAGTGAATGTGTAACATCAAAGTGTCCCATAGCTACCGCGATCATATCCTCACTAACCTTCAGTTGCATTTCCAAATGGTGTGGCTCTCCATAAGAATGCTCCCCTGTATTCGCTGTGCTACTCTGGTCATCAGTCATGCACAACTCCTGCAAAATAATATTGGTCTCCAAAGGTGACTCGTCCAGTGTCAATGCCTCATCATACTTAGGTTTACTCACACCCAGATCATCACAAGCCTCTGTACATGATGAATATGTCAACTCCTCCTCATGCATTGTCAAGCTATCAACATGTTCATCCCACGTGCTAGTGTCACCAGATGATATAGTCACATATGGATGAAGCTTATTTGCACACTGCTCCACTACATTCATAGCGAGTCTACGTCTAGCCGAAGAAACCTCCTCCTTTTCTCTCCCCAAGGAAGCTAGTATAAGTGATACCGACCGCTCTAGAATATCATCACTCTTGTCCAAAATACAAGTCATAATGGCTTGCATAGATGTTAACACATTTTCTGGATGATCTCCACTGACAACAAAGAGGAAAATGTGAAACATCTCAAGGATCAAGTCAACACACCCAACGTCTAGCATAAAAAAACATGACTCAATCTTGGCCATTGTTTCCAGAATGGTAACCCTCTCTCCAAACAAGGGACTAGCTATATCATCCAACCCTCGGAAAATAGTAATAATAAGCTGGAAGGTGTCTCTCAACACATCATCTTTGTATGGAGCATTTAGTGATGTCATTCTGGTGATCTCACTTATACATATGGACACCCTAAGTGACACCTTTCCATATTGATGTCTCAACAACTTTGGCATAAATAGAGCTTCATTTAATGGGTGTATTTCATCCAACATAACCTGTGAAGGAGACTAACCCACCTTAGATAAAATTTCTGCTGCTTGCTTGAGAATTTTAAGAAGAGTGTTTTTGAAGTGAGGGAGTGACTGTAACCTCATTCCCACCTCAAACACTTGTTGTTCCAACTAATTTTCCATCTTTCTCATGTATATGCTGTCAATGCTTCCATTAAAAACCTCACAGCTGCAGAGGACCATGCTCTGATACAACTATAATGTACCTACGTACTACTGTTATAATTTTTCCCACTTTTGTAGAAAATTATATAATTTTTTTGTGTGTTGATGGTGCTTTCTCACTGCTTAGAACTCCAAACTCACTGCTGTGGTTTTTGTTTGGTTTCTAGAGTGTTTATGGTTGGTTTCATGTGGTTTGAATATGCCAAATTAACTCTTTAATACAACAGGGATATACACAACAAGAATAGAAAACCCACAATACACACACAACTGATGTATTCAAGGAAACACAACAAAAATATGTTTATTTCATTTCCAGGTAATAAAGAACCATAAAATACATACAATTAACTCACAGGTATGCTTGAAATACTTCAGATAATAGTATTTTCTTGCTGGTAGAATAGAATTGATATTATTGTTGAGGAAGAATACATAGTTGTAGGTGAAAATTTCGACCAACAAGGTACAAATAATAGTCCAGCAATGGCTAACAGATCTAATGACAACAATAACCTTTATTTCACTTCTCCAACATCACCCAAACTCATCCCTCAATGACACAATAAGCAACTATAGGAAGATCGTTCCTTTTACTCATAGATTTGGCCACAAAGGAGGAATACAACTCAACTACATAAGAAAACGACCCAAGTCTGATATTAACTTTCCCAGCCAATGAAATCACTCCCCCAAATAATATGGTATGATCAACAATTAGGGAAATCGACCTCCAATAGGATAACTCGACTTCTCTATGGAAAAACCTCAGTCTGGCTGCTCAGGAGTGCGCCCAACATAGAGAGAATGCGCCTTGACTCCAAGAAATGTGTCCAACAAGCAAGAAAAGTGAACAAAAAGTGAAACTCGCCCCTTCTAATCAGTAATACGACCCCCTTGGTCACTAAATTCGCCCAACAAGGTGGAGGACTTAGCCTTTGTGAAGAAAAACGTCCTACCTCAAGAAACTCAGCTGCCACAATGAAGACTCAGCTGCAATAGAAACTTCGCTGCCCAAAAAGGAAGAATACTCAGACACACTGAATGTAAATTTGCTAACAATGAAGCACAATGAAGAAATCAGAGTGATCTCTTCCCACAAAATGACTAGCTAGGGTGTATCATTGAAACACCGAAACCAATCCTAGGGTTTGTCACCAAAACCCTCAAAACCCCAAGCTCTAAGAGCTCTCCAAGCCAAGAGGCCGAATAAAAAATAATCAATCAACATAATGAGAGAATAGAGGCCCCTATCTCTCCTTTATACCCATGTTCACCTTTTCTCTCCAAGTGACTTTTTCTTTATTTTATTAATCCTTGATTAAATAACTTAATTAATTAATTAACCATTTTAACTCTAAAAAGTGATTTATCCATCCTTATGGCTTCTCTGGCCACTAAAAGTCACTTCTCATCATCTTATCATGTAGTACTCTTCCTCTTGATTCCGATGAGCTATTACACTAAGAGGTTTCTCCAATTAATATGCCCATTATGACCTTCTTAGTGAATTCAATTAAAATATGACCCATAATAACTCAAAATTACAAAAATCGTCAGAATGCAATGAAACCAAAGCCAAGATGTGCGGAATGGATGATGATGATGAAATATGATGAACGATACAAGTCGGGCCTAATAAAACCCCTCAATATCTCCCAAAATCACTGTCACCCCTATCTAGCTACTCTGTTAGGCATAATACTCTGTAATGTAATAAATTCCCAAAATGGGGACATTACAAACAATGACCTTGGAAAAAACCACAAGGGGAAACCAATGAGAGAGGGATTTTTATTATTTCAGAGCTCCGAGAAAATGCCTTTTACAACAATCATTAATTTCATAAATTAAATATAGACTTATCTCGAAAACCATGCCAAGTTTCCACTTCAAAATCTGAGCCAAACTCCTCAAAATTCATGATCGAATTTCCTGTACATGTGCACAGGTCAGCTCCTCAATTTTTGTTCCCTTCTTGCTGTATGTATACCCTCAAAATTCATGCCAAAACCATCAACTCAAATTTTGTGTAATAAATGTTTGTATGACAATAGTCACTCCTCAATTTCTATGCAATAAAACAACAGTACGACCTTCATAAATCCATACAGTATGACCCAATAAATGAAATGTACCTTCACCTCAAAAATTGTGCCAATATTCAACTGTACAGTCTACTCAAAGTACATA
This sequence comes from Picea sitchensis, assembly GCA_010110895.2. Lineage (NCBI taxonomy): Eukaryota > Viridiplantae > Streptophyta > Pinopsida > Pinales > Pinaceae > Picea > Picea sitchensis. The sequence goes on from SNQJ01S0088448.1 coordinate 25,227, forward strand.
CAGTACAACTTCCATTAACTGATGTACTTCTCTCCTCGATTTGCGTGACCAAGCTTGCCTCAGTATGTGTTCCCTTAGCAACAAATGCACCTCTCTTAGTTTGCTCGACTTCTCTCTTTTTCTAGCTCTCTAAAAAATGCAACAACCACCCTCAAAGGGTGTGCCCTCCTTACCCTAATCAAATCAATGAGGAGAAGGTGAAAGGTCATCCCATCCAATGGTTGAGATTAGACAAGATGAGTGGTGGATATTAAATCACTTAAGTCACCCACTTTCACTAAGTTCAAAAAGTCATTTTTTGATTTACATCTCATAAATTAAATGACTAGGGTCCACATTAGGCATTTTCTCACCCCTTAGGCGCCTAAATGATGAGAAACACTTGCCTAGGTACTTTTAAATTATTTTTTAACACTCCCTCTTACCGAGGAAGGTGTTACTCACCACTCCAAGCTTGTCCCTAAAGAATACAAACTTTCCTTTTCCCAAAGCTCTAGTGAGTATGTCCACAACCTGCTCATCTGTAGATATGTACTGTATCTCAATTGCTCCTCTCAATGTGCTTAGACCTGTCGTGAAAAACTAGATTCTTAGAGAGTTTGATACAACTCTAATTGTCACAATAAATCATAGTGGGTCTCAACTGCACACCAAATAATCCCATCAACAACTTGCGAAGCCAAAGGGCCTCACAATTGGCCTAACTAGCAGCCATATACTCAGCCTCTGCAGAACTCAAAGCCACTGACTTTTTCTTCCGATTGAACGAAGACACCACTGCTGAGCCCAATCCGAAACAACAACCAAAAGTATTCTTCTTGTCACTGAAACATCCTGCCCAATCTGAATTTGTATGGCCCACCAATTGAACTCCATCCCCTCTCAGATAGTCCAGACCATAATCCACTGTACCACAAAGATACCTGAGCACATGTTTTGCTGCCACCCAATGCACTCTCGTAGACTCCACCATAAGTTGATTAAGAGTGTTGAAAACAAAACAAATATCTAGTCCGGTGTTGACCAAATACATCAATAAACTGATCAACTGACAATATAAAGTGGGATCAACCAACTGTGACTCAGAAGCATGAAGCTTCTTCCAGTTAGTAATCATGGGTGTGGTCATGGGCCTACAACCCTCCATTTGGAATCTCCTCAGAATGTCACAAGCATACTTCCCTTGTCCCAGAAAGATGTGTCTAGGCTCCTGCCAAACCTCCAACCCCAAAAAATAATGCATCAGTCCAATATTTTTCATCTCTAACTCTGAAGCAAGGATCTCGTTGCAGCTAGTAATGAGTCTCTCATCCCTTGTAATGAAAATATCATCAACATATAGAAAGAGTATGAGAGGATCCTCTCCAACCACAATTAAGTACAGGTTGGGATCTGCCTCACTCTTCTCGAAGCCCAACTGCTGCAAGTAAGAATCAATCCTAGAATACCAAGCTCTTTGAGCTTGTTTCAGCCCATACAATGCCTTCTTCAGTCTGCACACATGAGACTCTCTCCTATGCACCTCAAATCCAAATGGCTGCTCAATGTACACCTCCTTCTATATGAGACCATTCAGAAATGCGGTCTTCACATCCAACTGATGGATCTTCCAACCCATCTCTGCTGCAGTAGAGATCATTTCCCTGATCGAGGTATATCTAGAAACAAGAGTGAAGGTCTCATCATAGCAAACTCCGTCAACCTGTGAGAACCCCTGAGCCATAAAACGAGATTTTTACCTCTCAATGATGCCATCCGCAACATACTTGAGTTTGTAGAGCCATCTAGAAGTCACCACTGACTTCCCCTCAGGTCTGGGAACAATCTCCCAAACATCATTCTTCATGATGGAATTGTACTCTTCCATCATGGAATCTCTCCAAACATGTCTGCCAACAGCCTCCTCAAAATTGGATGGCTCAGACTCCCTGATGCTGCTCACCATCGCAATTTGGCTGCAAAATCTCTCAAGAGGTTTACTTTCCCTCACGGCCTGCCTGAGATTCCCCATTGAACCATGTGCCTCTCTCAGAGTTTCCTAAATCCACTTGAGCTTCCTCCTCTCTAAAGTAGTGTCCTGTGGAGGGGACTCCCCCTTCTCAACCCCATCACCTGAAGACTGTGAACCTGAAGTATAATTTGGAGCACTCAATCCTGAAATCTGTGGACTAGTAACCTGTGATCCTAACATTTGTGGCCCTGTAACCTGTGGACCAGTCATCTTGAAGTTGGTGGACCTAAACTCTGTCTCAATGAAGTCTATTGTGGACTCACCTGAATTTGAGGTGGTGACTTCTCACCCCTCTTAGTCCCTCGTGACTTCCTAAAGGCTCTATCCTCCTCAAATCTCACATCCCTTCTCAAAGCTGTCTTCTTCAAGGAAGGGATGTATATGCACAAATCTTTTGAAGTCTCGCTATACACAACAAAAATCCCCTTTTCTATTATGGGTTCTATCTTTGTCCTCTTCTAATAAGGGACATGTGAATATGTAAGGCACCCAAAAATCCTAAAGTGCCCAACCTCAGGCTTCTTCCCATAGAAAGCCTCCTCATGAGTCTTATCCCCCAATGCTCTGTGTGGACTCATGTTCTGTAGATACTCATCATACACTGCAGTGTAACATGCCTCAGCCCAAATAAAGAGTGACATCCCCTGATCATGAAACATGGTTCTCGTAACCCCAACTATGGACATGTTCTTCCTCTCTGCAACCCCATTCTATTATGGGTTGTTAGGAACAATCAACTCCCTCTTGATGCCTTCTCCTTCACAGAAGTCATTAAACTCATTAGAGGTATACTCACCCCCATTATATGTCCTTAGTACTTTGATTTTCCTCCCAGTCTGGTTCTCCACAAGAGATTTAAGATCTTGGAACCGATTTAAGACCTGTCCTTTGGTCTTCATGAATAAAATCCAAGACTTTCAAGAGAAGTCATCAATGAATATAACATAGTACAAACAACCACTCAAAGATGCAAAATACATAGGACCACATACGTCATAATGAATCAGATCAAGTATATCTGCTGCTCTGTTGTCACTGCTTGGAAAAGCAGTCTTGGTGTACTTTCCCAAAACACACCCCTTGCACAACTCTTGGTGCTTTGTACTGAACTCTGGCAATCCAGTCACAATTTCCTTTAGTATCCTCTGAGCCCCATGATGCAAATGGGCCATCCTCCTATGCCATAGATCACAAATATCACTACTGTTGGTAGTATGATACAATGCACTAGTTGGCTGAAACATGAGCTTGTAGAACTTATCATGTTAAGTCCCAATCACTTTGGCCGAAGTGATACTGGACCCCTTGGGAAATAGGAGCATCTGTCCATCATAGAACAACACCTCATATACCCTCTCCTCAATAGTATAAATTGAAATCAAGTTATTCTTCAAGACAGGAACATATAGGACATCTCTCAACAACATGGGAGGTAGAGAATCCCTCTGAAATGATACTGTCCCACTACCAACTTCCTTGACCACCATGTCATCTCCAATCACTAACTCAAGATCACCAATATGTGTAAGATCTATGAAATTCTCACATACACCTGTCATATGGCGGGAGGCACCACTATCAATATACCAAACACTGGAATGAGTGGCTCTAGTGGAAAGACACACCACTAATGAAAAATCCTAATCAAACCTGGTGGAAAACTCCTCCACTTCTGATGAATATGTTGTCTAATTCTTCTTCTTCTTATTAGGACATTGTCCTTCATAGTGCCCAAAATTATGACATGCAAAGCACTTGACTTTGCTCATGTCCTTCTTGCCTTCACTCTTCGGTTTGTTTCATTCCTTAGGACCCTTTTTGAATTTCTTCTTGCTGTTGGCAACAAGAGATACATTCTCCTCATCATGACCAGTAGATGAATTACCATGCACATAACCTCTCCGGGTTTCCTCCTGAACAAAGTCATCCCAAAGACGTTCCCACTTGGAAAGATTCTCCCTCGCCACAATGCCCTAAAAAAAAACAACCCATTGTATGGTCACCCCATTCATTGCTATCCTCACAAGTTCACTGTTAGTAGTGGCCTCCCCAACAGCTCCAAGTTCATCTCTCACCTGTGTAAAGCTGGTAAGATATGTGACCACATTTTTAGCCTTGGTCATTTTTATGCTTTTCAGTTTCTCTCTCAAAAGAATCTTCTGGTTTTCATTTGTACTTTGACACAACTTTGTAAAGGACTCCCACATCTCATAGGCATTTGTCTTCCCTGTCACATGTGGAATCAAATGGTCCTTGATGGCATCAAGGATGATTCTCTTAGCCTTGATACTCTTCTTGGTGTAGGTTGCTAGAAGTGTAGGATCTGTAGGTATATTTACTGGGTTTGTTGTGGAGTTCTCAACAATGTCCCAGAACTCATTCTCTTGCAGAATCAAAATCATTCTCTCCTTCGAAGTACCATAATTTACTGCCCCATCAAGTCTGTCCTCAACCCTTAAACCGGTAGCCATTGACCCCTCTCTATTGAAAACAAAAATTCCAAACTTTGTCCGGTGAAGTAGCTTCTGTCCTCTTCTCTATCTTGCTGATTTAAGTCTACACTTCTCTTCAACTCAACTCTGATACCATGTAAATTTTCAGACTCCATCCAGTTTCAAGTCTTGCTAATTTTTATCAGTTTTTAATGCCCAAAACCTAGATTTATGACAACCATAAATACTCAACATATAAACAAAATTTCAGAACTGAAACATAAGGATTATGAACAACATTTAATGCAAAAATAAAATTATATCAGCAACACCATATTCAGAAAGTAAAATGTACATAGATTTTTGGTCTAACAGTGACCCTGGAAAAACCCACAAGGGGAAAACCAGTGAGAGAGGGATTTTTATTATTTTAGAGCTATGAGAAAATGTCTTTTACAACATTCATTGATTTTAGAAATTAAATATAGACTTATCTCGAAAACCATGCCAAGTTTCCACTTCACAATCTGAGCCAAACTCCTCAAAATTTGTGCCCGAATTTCCTGTACATGTGCACAGGTCAAGTCCTCTATTTCTGTTCCCTTCTTGATGTATAGATACCCTCAAAATTCGTTCCAAAACCAGAATCCCAAATTCTATGCAGTAAATGATTGTACAGATTCCTAGGAAAGTGTGCCAACTTTCCAAAAAATTGCACAGCAGTCACTCCTCGATTTTTGTGCAATAAAGCAACTGTACAACCTTCATAAATTTGTACAGCACGACCTAATAAATGCGCTGTACATTCACATCAAAAACTGTACCAATATTCAGCTATACTCTCTTCTCAAAACACATATAGTACGACCTCCATTAACTGTTGTACTTCTCTCCTCGATTTGGATGCCCAAGCTTGCCTCGGTATGTGTTCCCTTAGCAACAAATGCACCTCTCTTAGTCTACTCGACTTCTCTCTTTTTCCAGCTCTCTCGAAAATGAAATAAACACCCTCAAAGGGTGCTCCCTCACCCTAATCGAATCAATGAGGAGAAGGTGAAAGGTCATCTCATCCAATGGCTGAGATTAGACGAGATGAGTAGTGGATATTAAATCACTTAAGTCACCCACTTTCCCTAAGTTCAAAAAGTCACCTTTTAATTTACATCTCATAAATTAAATGACTAGGGTCCACATTAGGCATTTTGTCACCCTTTAGGCGCCTAGGTGATGAGTAACACTTGCCTAGGTACGATTTAATTATTTTTTAACAATTTCCATCAACTTTCCCAAGTACAATTAGAAGAACCAGGGATGTTGCCACAACATAAGCAACTTAATTGAAAATTGCAGAAATTGAGTTTCCTGTGCTATGTCCTCTTTCACCCATTGTTACACAAGAAGCATTGGGTGATGAAAAACAACAAGAAGTTGTCACTGTAACACAAGAACCAGTTGACAACCTGAGCCCAAATAAAAAAGATGCTGAAACACATGAACCTATTGTTGAAAGAGGTAAAAGTCAGATTCATGCATTGTTATTTGAGAATGATCAATTGAAAAGAGAATTTCAAAGGATTACAGGGGAATTGGAAATTCTAAAAGTAGGAAAGGGATCCCAAAGGCCTCCGCCTCATGATCTGGATTTATTAGTGCAAGCAACCCATATTTTAGGAGGAAAGACTCTGCCATCAGAGAAGGCTGAAACACATGAAACATTTAAGGAATATTTGTGTCCTGAGTGTGGGGATATTTATAGATTGGATGGGTATGAGGTGACCCTTCTTGAGCCCTCAACTTTGGGATTAATCAGAAGACAGGAAGAGATGGTTGAGGAAACATAGAGAAATAAATCCATTTCCACATAAGAACCAATGGCTAAGGAAGAAGAAAAGAATGCTAAAACACCTAAGAATGCCACTGTAACACAAGAACCAGTGGCTAAGGAAGAAGAAAAGAAGATTGCTAAAACACCTGAGAATGCCACTATAACACAAGAACCAGTGGTACCTAATTTAAATGCGCAGTCTAATAAAGATATATAAGAAGTTGTCACTACAACACAAGAACCAATGATGGCTAAGACTGCTAAACCAGATCAACTTGAGAGTACCACTGCTACACAAGAACCAACAATACCTAATTTAAATCAACAATATCATGAGGCCACAAAAGAAACTACTGTCACACAAGAACTAGTGGTTGAGGAAGAGGAATTACCACAGCCAGATAAATTCACTATTACACAAGAACCAATGACACAAGCTCAAATGCCTTTAGAAATCAGTGATGAGGATGAACATAAAGTTGACCATCATGACATAGAAAATAATACTATCTTTTTGCTGGTAGAGATTGATAAAAGGAAACAACAAGTTTCCATGTTTGGAGAAGGAATGATTTTCTGTGCCAGTCCAAAGAAAGGCAATACAAGACCTAAGGGATAAATACACTGAATTTTTGACGTCTCAGAAATTTAAATGGGAAGAAATGAAGAAGGATTTGGGAGAGTTGAAGAAGCTGCAAGCTAAGTGCCAGATTCTGCAACAGGATAAAAATCAAATGTGTTTGTTAGCAGAAGAGATACTAAGCTATAGAAGCCCTTCTCCCTCATACTCGATCTTCCTTCATGAACAATTAACTCTTTTTAAGCTTAAATCTATTAAGGAAGGAAGGCCTTATAAAATTGTTAGTGCCTCTGAGTTTTTAGAAACTTTCACCTAGAGTGATTTCTTAGATCAACATTTCTTATGTGAGCTTTATTTGCATGAACATGCATTCCTTTTGGATATAAAATTTAATCCTTTTCCCTATGTAGGAGATGTGTAGCTGAGAGCCTTTGCTTCTTTTGTGAACAATGAGGAAAAATGGTGGAATGACTTCCACACAATCCAGAAGAATGAAGGAGAAGCAACATTATGGGTTAGGGGTGAGCCCTGTACTCCTGTTACTGTTTTTGATATACATCGGTTTCTACTCTTTTCATATTACAGGACTAGAAAAGTGACATACCTTCAAAGGTTTATCATATATTCTTGTGTTAAAAAAATTAATGATCAGAAACTGTTTGCATTGGAAGATAGCAGATTTAGATGGGAATCATCCTCTCTAGCCTTGAGGACCAAGGATCCCTACAGTCATGAAAATTTTACCTATGCTCTGTCTCTGGTTCCTAGATATATTGAGTGCATCTAGACTTGTGGTCCACAATGGTTGGGGCTTAAATTTCATTTGCCTCTTATTTGGCTGCCAACAAAGAAGTATCACCATAAATATAGATTGACTAAGAAGACTAAAAGGGAATGTTGGGCATAAGTGATTTATTCTAAGGGCTACATGAATTTAGAAGATAATGTTGCATCATCCTACAATATTTCTAATTTGCATTGGAAAAGTTCATGCCTCGACTCGAACTTCGATTCTGAGTGAGTGAAGTTGCATGGGGACATGCAATGGTGTAGTTGGGGGGAGATGTTGGGTGCTAAAATTGCCCCTTTTTCCTTATTATTCCTCATTCTCTTGTATTAATTCATCCTCAGAACCTATTGTTTACATTTCCTATGAGAACATCAATCCTGGTCCCAAGAGCAGGTACAATTCATAATTCATTATTCATTGATGATTGTGTTATGTTAATTCATATAATACTTGTAAACTAGGATAATGTTTCCTAATTTGGGTAATTACTGATGAATTAACAAGAATGAATGCAGATATGTTTCCAGCTGGTGTTGAAACATTGTGCTGAAACACCTGGTTGAAAAATTGTGCTGAAACACCTGATTGAAACAGCGTGCTAAAACACCTGGATGAAACATGCATGAAGAAGACTATGACACCACCAATTGACTCTCCTCATGGATCTAACATATCCAGCTGGTAGAGGGAGATCTTCTGGAGACTGGAATTAGCACAACTTATCTAGGGAATCATGCAACTTGCCACATCATTGGATAACAATTGGAGCATGGATTTCTAAGTTTCAAATTTTTGTTATTGTAATCTTAACAGACTCTATTTTGAGAATTTTTGAACAGCTTGAGAATCAAAATATTTTAAAGATTGCTCAAACTAATGGTAGTTTCATTCTATTATGAGAACATGACATGGTTTAAAATATGTACATAATGTTTATGCTAGGGAGCTAGTTCTTGTTTTTCCATTGAGCACTGGAGAATTAACATTGTATTTGACAATTTAATCTCTTAATAAGAAGTGGCAATGTTCAATTGAATTCCTATTAGTGATTAATTCTTTTTAGTTTTTTTACAGGAAGCTCTGTTTGGAGGCAAGGGCCCACCTCCACATAGAGCTTGCCTCAATCGATTGTTAGTTTCCTCTTCCTATGCACGTCACATGATACATCAACAACTTAACCTTTGTCTGCAGTCTGTATGCTTAATGTTGCTGAAGCAATACTTATTTTTGGATTGATGTTGCTGAATAGATTGCAATTGTTGCTGTAACAATTTGTTATCTTTAAAGTGTAATATTTCCTGAATCGTTCAGTTATTCCTTGTCACTTGATGATTAGTATTGTTGCTACATTTCAACCATATCACTGAATGATATCATAGATTAAGTTCTCTACTCTTTATTTCCGAGCCAGATCTAGATGGAGTTGTGATTGCGGATTTATGATTTAATGAAGTTACAATTTCTTTGAACTGCGAATTTTATTTATGCAATCATAGAGTAGATATTTTGAGAGGATTTAACTTCTTGCAAAAGTAATATAGATATTTTAATTCATTTCATCTGAGTGGTTTCTTTTCTGCAAGGAGTGGTTTAGTGGTGAAGGATTAATTCAACAATTAGATTTAGAATTGTTCAGTGAGAAGGAAATCTATAACAATCTCAACAATGATCGGAGTTTGAGTAGGTATTTATTAGCTTGGGTGATTGCATATGAATTAGTGTCAGAAGACTCAATGTTTATGCATAAACTATGCTTGATTGCCTTTGAAATAACCGGACTAGACTATAAATTATTTCATAAAACATTATTGAGAGGCTACATGTAAAGTTTTTTTATTCATGACATTAAAATTATAAATGCATTAGAGGAATGTTGGTCTCATTGGCAATATATGTCCTACGATGATTGCATATGAATCTAGTAGGCCAGTACATAGACCATTTTTCTCTTCTCTTAGCAACTCATGGCTCATTCCTTTTATGAATACCAACATGTCTTCTCAAAGAAAATATAAATAAACATAATATATTATAAATAAATCAATCAAGCTACAAAGGGTTCAATCTTCAGTCAAGCATCAAATGAGAACTAGAGGCATTCAAGGGACTAACACAATCTTTAATCAAAATAAAACCAAACTTCCGAAGTTGAAAAAATGGTCCAAATGCAAACAACAAACAAACCATTAAAATTTGCCAAGATATCAAAGTTACAAATCCAAAAAGTTTCATGGAATTGAGTCTTGAATGAGTCCATTCTTGCTTAGTAAAAGTCTTGTTAATTAGTTATTTAGCCTTTAATACTAGGACACTATCTATGTGAAGATATAGGTCTCAACTTCATCAAATGCCAACTTCATTTCCTGTCACAGATAGGAACAAGAGAGTGTCTTAGTTAACTATCAAACCATAAAACTTAAAATAGCTTTGATCAAATAAATGTAGCTTCAATTTTACACTATTTAATACAAAATATAGAACCTATTTTTACCTTAAATGCAATCTCAAATTTACAGATGGTAATCTTGCTCCCATAAATAATTACCTTTTTCCAATGTACTCCAAAACTAGAGGAACAATTAAGTCAATAAACTAACAAGAATCACATCACATGTTCCATTCCATTCATTATTTCTACAACTCCAATCATCAATGGAACATGTAAGTCAAAATAAGAGTCCCCTGACGTATATTGGTTTAGATAGCATCTTGGGGTATATTAATATCCTAGTTCACATCAACATGTCGACCCTCATTTTCTATATTCTGAACAGGAAACTCTATAGATGAACTATTACTATGAGTCTCCAAAAGATTATCTTCAATATCAAGTTCATTAGAGGAATTTGTTGTGTTGTATTCTCCTCTTCTATCACAATCTGATCGCCAAAGAGCTAGTGCTCTATCAAATGGAAAATTGTTTATGTCATACTTTGTTACATATAATATTAAACATGTATCCATATGTTTATCAAGCTTGTTCCTCAACTTTGACTTCAAGAATGATATTGCACTAAACATTCCCTCATCCTCCACCGAACCCAAAATCATGGTTTGACATAAATCTACTAATTTGAAATATTCTGACATGTTTTTTTCTAGGTATTTGCTTTCACCTAATTTAGTCCATAATCTTTTTATTGCACCATGTTCTAGAGGTTTATGCAAACCAAAATATTGAGCTAACATTGTTTGACCAAAGATATTGTCTTGTTGATACAACTTTGATGAATCTAATATACCTTCAATCTCTTCTCCTAATATACCTTCAATCTCTTCTCCTTGTACATTGCGATTATTGCCAAATTGGTGCACTAAAATTTTTAATTTTTCTAAAAGGTCAACTCTTTTAATCTCTCTATTGCGTTCAAGGTTCCAATATTGAGGGTATACCACAATCATGGTCTCCAATAATTCATCTCGAGAAAATAATTCCCTTATCTTTGATGCTAGTCATTTTGCAATTTCTATCAAGTTGTGCTTCACTGAAATCTCAACATTGTTGAATTGGTCTCTTGACACATGAAACTCTTAAGTGATTCGTCCCATATTACTAACATAATGAAATGGAACCATATACTCGCGCACTGCCATACATAGTATTCATTTTCCATGAAACTTCAAATAATTTTCAATGTTTTCTATATCGATGATAGTACTCCAACCTTTAAGTGATGGACTTGTGAAAGATTCTGACATCGTATACAAATTATCCAATTGAAGACATGCTAATTTTCTTGTATGTATGTATTCTGCAATATACATTGTGCGACTCTAAGACATTTTCACAAGGACATTCATTTCATAAAGCATAGGAAGAATTCCAGCCAATGTTAAGAATGTCTCTATATCAGTTAATCGAAAGAGAAGATCTCGAGCTTTGTCTACATTGAAGTGATGTTCATACATCACCCATACTAAGGATTGGTACTCACTAAATAGTCTTTGAGCTGGTTCATTCAATGATATCCATCTTGTATCAACATCTTTTAGTATCTTTTTTCCATCCACAACACCCTCAACAAATTGTTGAAACTCTTTAAATCGCTTGGGACCACGACAAAAGTATGCATGAGTTTCACGTACAAGATCTTCAAATTTTGAAACAAGTGGAAACTTGCTTACTATTTTAAATGCAAGATTCATTCTATGAGACATACAATGAATACTAATCATAAATGGTGAAGTTGATAGTTGTAGTTTGACACAAAGGCCATTAATTTTCCATGACATGACTGATGCTCCATCTGCTTCGACACATACCAACTTTTTTGCAATCACTAAATGATCCATACCACCAATTTCCTTCAAAGTCTTGATGACAAGTTCATAAATATTTTGAGTTGTAGAATTCTCCCTCATTTTATGAATTCCAAGTAAATATGAATGCCTAACATGATTATTAACCATATATATGCTCATGCAGATCCATGAAGTATTATTAATAGCTGTAACTTCATCCAAAGACAATGAAAAAAACTTATTAGTTGCAATATTCTCTTTCAAATCATCCGTTTCTACTTGAGCTAGATATTTTTCCCATTCCCAACCACTTGTTACTAACTGATGAGAAGATGGAAAATTTGACACTTCAAGAAAAGATATGTAAAGTTCTTGTAGTCTGGAAAATCTGTCATAGGACGACCTCTAGATAAGATGTGAAATATAGTGCTTAATTGCATTGTCTTGGATAACAAATTTCTTTCCATCGTCTTTCCAAATAGAGATGTGATGGTTCCTCCACTTGCCTCGAGTTTTCTCTTACGGATTAAGTATTTATTAGATTCATCTTTATATTTGACATGTCGACATTCCTCAGAATATTTCCATCTGATAATAGATTTCTCCTCGCCATTTACAATTTCCTTATCATACACCTTTCCTGCATGCTTGTCTATTATATATATATTCAATTGCAATTTTATTGTCTTTCCAAGTTTCCAACTACATATAATGCATCTAACTTCTCGTGAAGTCTCTTTCTCATTTGTTGGGGGTATTGGTTCAATAAATGGAAATTTTGAGACATATTCCGATTGCAATTGTTTCCCTATGTCCCATTGGCCTTTTTTCCTTTTTCATGATTGTGAATGGTTTGTGTTGCCTTCCAAGGAAAAACCTTCAACATTGTTATTGTCAATTTATGGCGAAAGCATCTCAATTTGATCACTAGAGGAACCTATTTCATCATCTATTATATGGATATTAGATGCATTCTCAGAAGAGTTGACATGTCTTTGACTTTCAGTGATGGGTTGCTCAAAAGAGCTTGAATCATGAAGAGAATCTGGGTTCTTGGATTGCGACTTTTGAAAGCATGAAAATACATCCCTCTGTTTTGATGTTTTCTTTCCATGATCATTGTTTGAAATCTCACTAAAATTTTCACAATTAGAATTTCAAATCGATCTAGAAACCAAAAGTGAAACTTGCATGAGAAAAATAATATAAAATTAGTCATCCATTTGGCAAGTCAACACAAATGTAAGAGATATATCAATTTTAAGAACTCAATTCTTCTCAACAAGTTACAAAACCAACAATACTTATCTAAAAATAAATCAATTCAACATACAACAAGTCATTTTCATCTTGCATATTATTATTGGCTCAAAATAATGCCACATCAATAAAAATCCATTTTTAAAAACTATTTTTCTTGTGATAGGTTGGTTTTAGGTTGATAATTTGTTTTTTCTAGAAGTGTGTTCCATGACTCATGTGAAAATGTATGGCTACATTCAGTCTTAGATACAATCATACAAAGATAGATTGGAAGGTCCCTATTGTCTGTCATTTTGCATGTGGATTTTACCACATGTTTTTGCTTGCCAGTTTGGGTTTATCCCAGATCCTTGATGTATTACACTGTTACAGAGTACAATGGTCCATTATTTTCTATTGGGACCTTTGTATGTCATATGATATGAGTGATGATATGTTTCTATTTGTGCAATGTTTAAAGTTTTCCTGCTATTCCATGTCAAACAATTATGATGGTTTGTACATTCACCTACAAATAATAGTTATAGAGTACATTCACCTACAAACACATATTATTGATAATATGAACACCAAACTTGCAGATATGAAAAAAGTAAACTAGACACATGAAAGAAGTCCGAAGCATCCTCAAATCCTAATCCTTCTGCCTAATCAAATGGATAACAATGCCTAAGTTAATGCATCCAAATTGGAGAATGGTTGTGGCATGTATGCATGTACACTCCTCCTTAAAATTTGCACCCTCACTCAGCTCCTCATGCATGCACACTAACTACCTAGCCTCTAGGGATTGGAGCCCTTCTCTAAGAATAGATCATGCATTTGTGTAACTAAACAAAACTAAAATCTGGATGGATAGAAAAATTAACTGAATTAGCAATTACTAAATCTGGAACAACAATGAATTGAATCTGGAACAACAGTGAGAGTAGATTTAGTAAGGTTGGTTTGGGACCTAGGTTCTTATGTGTTTGGTTATAATTGGGTTGAAATAGTAATATATGGTGGGTTAGGAAAAACTTGGAGTGGACTGTGGAAAATTTTGGTTAATTGATTTTCATGGTGAAAAATGGCCATATGGATAGCTATATTTCATTATTTTTCTGTTATTAGCATACTATATAGTAAGCAATACATTGTACAATATGATATAGGCTATAACAACAGGTTGAGACTTGAGGAAATGTTTGTATGAAATTATAATAATAACAACTTAGAATACTGTATGAGGATGCATATGAAGTGTTTCAAGAAAACAATGAGCATTGGGAAACATTGTGTTTCAACACCATCTTGTGAGAATGATTTAAAAACACCAAGGTAATTTATTCAAATAGTGGGTAAGATCAAAAACTTAAACATGTTACACAAAACTACTGATATACTCCAATCACTAACCCAAACAATCACTCGTCATGACCTGAAGCCTCTACTATCTTGGAGGATGGGTGGGCTCTATCACTGATTAGTATAATCCCTACTAGCATATGCACTTAATGAATGACAACAACAACTCTGCTACTAACGGAGCGGAGAACCATGAGCCCATAAATGATAAGATATTAAGATTATCCTTACACAGTCGTGAGAAATTTCAAAAGTTGCAGAGAGGGCTTAGAAGCCACTTAAGACTTACCCAATATCAAGGTGCTGTAGGGGCCAGGATGGCAACCAAAAATGTTGGCACAGAGTGACCGGGAAGATGGCAAGAACTCGACGCTTTCTCCTCCTGTAATTTGCAAATTTTGATAATAGAATTTCGAGTTGGAACTTGGATTTTGATTATTTCAAGCTAGGTGTGGCTAAAGATTTCAAGGTGAACCACTTGGATCTATCAATATTGTGAATCGCCATCAAATTGGGGAAATTTTTTCCAAAACCCATGACCGAATTCATGTAAAAAATCCAAATCGGTGGGCGAAAAAACTCTAAGGCCAATGGCCATTCCCAAATTGAGGCGAATCATGGTCCTTGGCCCTGTGAAAAATCTAAAATTGTGGGCGAAAACCCTGGAATATCAATGGCTACTCCTAGAAATCGAGCGAAAGGGATGATGACCACCATTTTTCCAAGGCGAAAATGTAATTAATATTTAAATTTTGACCACTGTTTTGGGGCTAAATATATAATTAATATTGTTTTAAAAATAAAGGGGGGAGAATTGGGATTAATATGGTTTTTTTTTTTAATACATAAAATTCGCCCTGCCAAAATTTGAAGGGGCTAAATTTCTCCCATGGGCGGAATTTTGCCCCTAAAATTTTCTATAATGAGAATGTTATTGCCAATTTTAGGAATGTTGAGGGTCGGTTGGAAGAAATTAACCGTAATATAGGAATCAAGTAGGGTTGTCCCTTATTCCTTTCCATTTTTGGCATATATATTGACAAGTTAGAAGATTGTTTGGAATAAGTAGGTTATGTCGGCCCAACTCTCGCTGGTATAGTCATCATCCTTCTTCTTTACACCAAAGATATTGTTCTCACAATGAGGAGTCCCTATTATCTTGGTAAGCAACTGAGAATACTCAAGGATTTTTTCTATAGTACAAGTTGACTGTGAACACTGACAAAACAAAGGTTATGATAATTAAATCCAAAAAAGATCACCTATGATACTTTTGTATATAACAACAACAACTTGGAGGAAGTTCCTTCATAAAAATATATCATAATCGATACCCATCACAAGCTCAATTGGAACTATAGCATTGAGAAAATGATAAATGGAGGGTGGAAAATTTTTTATGGGCTTGAAAACAATTGGAAATTAGTGGACCTTTGGCTATGGGATAAGAAAATAATCCTCTTTGAGACTCTCGTCACTCATGCTATCTTATATGGATGTGTAGTTTGGAGATGCAGTATCTCAAGAAAATCTTGGAAACAGATAGAACATATCCAAAAGAAGTTTATAACTTATAATATCAAAATTAAAGGCAATACACCCTATCCTATCCTATCCTCTTCATAGAAGTGAACCTCCCCCCCATTGATATCATGACTACGATTAGGTTTCATAATGTACAATAACAATATAAAAAACATGGATGACAAGAGGTTCCCGAAAATTGCTTCAAACTCCAACCAAAACCACTTGCAACTCAAGTAAGGATGACATAAATATGCCAAGTCTTCGTTAAATAATTGGGAAATAAAGGAGAATAATGATAATATTAAAAATACTATTACATCTAAATTTAAGGAGAATTTGTGGTGCAATAAAGAATTAGAGGATAACATAAAATTAAGATACTATAAGGAGATGGTCAACCCTAATCTAGAAGATCAAAAATATCTCTTTGTTTTGACTAGTGTAAAAAATAAAATCAACATTACTAAAATGAGAACAAACTCTCATGAACTACATAGTGAAACTGGGTGTTGAACGATTCCCAAAAAGTTGTGGGTTGAAAGAATCTGTCATCTTTGTGACACTAAGATGGTTGAAGATGAAAAACACTTTCTCTGCTAATGCCTTACGTATACTCAAATTAGATCACAATTTCGAAATATTTGTCATAATACCAACATTCCTAACCTTATAAGTCATCAAAACTATGGTGATCTTGGAACACTTCTCTTAATGCGTTTTGAGCATGAGAATAAAATTCTAAAGAGATCTAAGCAATCCCTTACCTTTCTTAAGGTCTGATAGGCCAATTTTGGTCTTAACGGGTATTAATCATCATTGTCATCATCATCATCATCATATATATATTGAAAGTAAAAAATTTCTTATGGTTAAAACATTTCAATGTTGTGCTGCTCAATGTGAGGTAGACGTGTATTTCCTTTGGTGCTCAAACATGGAGTTGACACACACACACACATATAACCAACATAGATCCATCTTAACTACAGATCTATCATGGGTGGAGAGGGATCAAGCCCCTCAAGGTGAAAACAATTTTTTAGGTTGAAAAAAAATTGTGAAAAAGTTTGCAGCTCTAGGAATTTGATCCCTCTCAATGTATGATAGATCTATGCTGGTATAAAAATTTCTATATATAGACAAACAAAAAAATCCAAATTTACATATAAATATAAATACTATTAGATATAATATTAACATAAAAAAATGTTTTTTTTTTCATCTTTATCTAAATTCATCTCAAATGATAAAAAAATAAAATATACTTCAAGAGATTTTATCTCTTTCTATAAATCTAAAATTAAAATAAATTTATACTAATAAATATACACTTAATTTCAAATTAAAATTCATGCATTAAAAAAAAATCCTTTATTATGAATTATTTTTTCATGTGTTCCAAAGTATAAGTGTTTAAAACCTTATTATGAACTTATAATATCTTCCAAAAGTATGCAAAATTAATCATACATGGCATACATCACATATAATGCCATTAAATATTTTGTTTGGTAGGTCACCGTTTAACAATAAAGTAAATCACAAATTTTTAATGACAATTGAACTTTTAATTTTATTAAGCAAAAGTCATGTGTAAGTTTTGAATTATTTTTATGGTATAAATGTTCTTTGGATGAAATTGTTTAATTAAAAAGTAATTTAAGTTTGGCAATGTATCTTCTTCACATTAAGTTTGGTAAGGTATATTTTCTACTTGAGTGGGTCTAATAGTTAAGAACATATGTTTTTTTCTAAGGGGTTATAAGTTCAAATTCAGAGGGGTAGGGTACGCATATTTCTATAGATTTTACTAGTCAAATAATTGAGTAGAGGGAATACCTTGTTTTACAAACAAAGAGGTATTATACACTAATTTGGTGTCTGGCTTAACCGCGACATTAAAATTATATTATTATTATTATTATTATTTTTTTTGTTTGTTAATTTGTGCGGGACCTGTTGGCTACGCGATTAACCCGTGGCTTGAGAAACCGCGACTCAGGGGCATCTAAGCCGTCAAAATCACCCGGGGATCGCACCCGGCCTGAGCCACACCAACCCTTAACATGGNCTCAGGGGCATCTAAGCCGTCAAAATCACCCGGGGATCGCACCCGGCCTGAGCCACACCAACCCTTAACATGGTTGGATTTTTTGTCCCCGCAGGTTTCGAACCGATGACTTTAACATCACGAAGTGGCTTAACAACACACTCTGTCACCGACTGTCCTACACCTCAGGGACATTATTATTATTATTAATGTGCAAGGAATATTTCCTTTCTTTTAAAAAAAATAAGTTAAATTCCGAGTAAATTCCCTTATCATTATGAAATCCAAACATCCATAAATTCCCTTATCATTATGAAATCCAAACATCCATACTTAAAATAGTGTTCAATGTTTAAAGGAAGTAAAGGGTTACATAGGAGGAGTAAAGGGTTACATAGGAGCTCTAAACTCTTTCAAATTCCTTTCATATTTAAAATATTTTCAAAAATTAGAGGAGATAAATGTTCAAAAGAGGTATAGTGCATTATCGTTTTCTAAACTCTTTTGAACTCCTCTCATACTTATAATATTTCCCAAATTTAAAGGAGATAAAAGGTTCAAAAGATGTATGATACATTTTTGAGCTTTGAAGTTCCCTCATACTTTGAATGTTTTCAAACTTTAGGGGACATAAAGGGTTCAAAGGAAAAGTAACACGATGGAGAGACCTAAACTCTCCAAATTCTTTTTAGTCACCTCATAATTTGGAGAATTTTTTCAACTTACCTTATAGTAGCGAGGGTTCGAAGGGTGAATAAATGCTAAGGAGTTCGGTTCGAAGGGTGAATAAATGCTAAGGAGCTGTGAACTCCTTGAGCCTCAACCATGCCCCATAAGATCAAGACTTTGGAAAATTTTACAATTTCTCATACTTAGAAAATTTTCAAACTTTCATAGATAAACCAAAGCCACTCCCCGAGAAGAGATATCAGTACCTCTTCAAACTTCTATAGGATTCCACTTTTTTTGGGTTTGATACTTAAAACTCTTTGGAAGCTCTAATTGTTTTACAATTTTTTGTTATCTTAGTAGTGTAAAATTGATATGCCCCATATACAAAAATGGTCATATCTTTGAAATTTACCCCGATGGATTCAATACCCAATCAAACCTTCATGACGCAGACGCTGACCCTATCGGCCCTCGGGTCGACAATCCTCTACAGGATCGCTCTACTTCCTCTCCTTGAGTCGGATTGAATCTTCGATTCCTCTTTGGGGAATCCAACAAACACAAAATGATGCTTCTCCATAGGTCCTTGCGAATTGAGCTCATGCGATCGAACACGAAACCTCAATTCCCGCCTCCTTTTAACCAAATGATGTGGTCGTGTTTCTCACGATTTCGGGACCTCGGAGTTCATGACTTCGCGACTTCTCTTCCCAAAATCTTCAACTCTTCACCTTCCGAGACCCGAACTCCCGATGTGCCTAAGTGCTTGTCACAACTCAATACTCGTGAGTTCGTGAGTTGAAACTCCCAACTCTTGCTTCCAAATCTCGTGATACCTGAAATGACGATACGGGTACGCTCCTTCTCTTGTCAGCGCTCTTCCGCATGTGACCACTGGCTAGGCCTGTCTCTAGCACTTTTCGCTTCTCGCCGCTTCGTGAGTTTAGATATTGAACTCCAGGCTCTTGTCTCGTGAATCCCCGAGACACGAGAGGTCAATGTGGTATTGACTTCTTTCAACAGACGACACGCATCCACTCATTTCTTCCACGGACCCACCTCGCGATTCTGTCACGTGTCCCTCGTGCTATCTTCGCACTTCACGATTTTGCTCCTCAAGCGATGCCTCCTTGGTATCCCAGACACCTGAAGTGCCGAGATTATGAACTCGTCAACAACCTTATTGCAACTTGTGACTTCGAGACTTTTGGGACGGAAGTCGCAACCTTCTATCCTCTGAAACACCGAAACGCCGAACCCTGATACACGTCACCGGTAGCTGGCCCCCCACACACGTTTCTTCGCCCCTTCGGGACTTCGCCTTTTGCGAATTCATGAATCTCGCTACAAGGCCTTTGGTTCTCCTGCTCACGAAACTCTGAAACACCGAAATTCTTGGACTTCGACACGTGTTCAAGTATGGGCCCCCACTATGAAACTTTCCACCTTGTTGGGGTTTCGGACTTCGTAGTTTTGCGAATCCAAATGAAAAAGTTTCGGTCTTTCCACCCACGAAGCCCCGAAATGGAATTTCGCGAGTAGATCCCACGGTCCTCATTGGCGTGAATCTATGACCCTCTCTCTCTTGAGCTTCTGCTTGCAGAAAACGACCACCGTAATCTCCTTTCTCCTTCGCGAGATCTGATGGCTCGCGAGACTTCGAGAATTATCCACGGAGAATTCCGACTGTCCGTTCTCCCTTCAAGAACTTTTGCACTCGTAACCAAAGTGTTTTGCCACAGAACTTAACCACCTGCAACACAAACTTGCGACACCTCCTTTCAACGCCTCAAGGCACCAACCTTCTGTTCTTTTCTTCGACAACTGCAAAGACTCTATTCCTCCTGAGATTTCTCCAACTCTGAGTCTTAAAGAAGACTCCTGCACGCACTCCTTGCGGCAAATTCTTCAATTACTTCAAAGAATTGAAGTCCTTCGACTCTGCGCACTCCCTGCAGTAGTATTCCTTCAACAATTTTCCAGGTCTTGCAAACCCTGAAACTACTCTTAGCCTGCGCACACTTTGCACAACTCCTGTGCCTAATTTCACTTCTGAGGAAATGAGAAAAAAAGTTATCCTATCTGATATTTCAGAGACAAATATCTGAACCCTTTGTCAACGCACTCCTTGTGGACAATTCAACTGCACTCCTTGCAGGAATTCTTGCTCAGATAGAGAAACAATTGAAACTCATTTCCCTTTCTCTCTATCAGAGTTCAAACACAAAGCATGAAGTCATATACACAGCATATAA
>SNQJ01S0088450.1:20740-31818 GCA_010110895.2 Picea sitchensis
TTATTTTGTTGCATGTTGATATCATTACTTAGATGTGATTTAATTAAATAAGTGATTTATTTAGAATTAACTATCTCTAAGGTCCCACCTTACTTACCATCCTTACATAAAGAAACTAAACTCAATCTAGGGATTTTTTTTTTACATACATATATATATATATATATATATATACTTAAACTAACTCTCTTATAGTTATACTTGTAAAATATTTATAATTATAATTACAAAACAAATGACAAATTAAATATTTGATTCAAAAGCGTAATTCCAAAAGTTGTTAAATTTATCATAAATATATGACAAAACTTGGATTTTAAAATCAAAAGTAGAGGCAACACATGAAAACTACAACTATTGTGACATTTCACTAAACACTTTGCATGCATGCAAGCTACAATCATTGATGCATTTCATCAAACACCTTGCGTGCATGAAAGGTACAACCATTGATGCATTTCATAAAACACTTTGCATGCATGCAAGCTACAACCATTGAGGCATTTCGTCAAACACTTTGCATTCATGCAAGATACAACCATAGATACATTTATTCAAAAACTTTTCATGCATGAAAGCTACACCCATTTAGCCATTTATTCAAACACTTTTCATGTATGCAAGCTACAACCATTTATGCATTTATTCAAAAAAAATTCCTACATGCACACTACAAGAATAATGTAAAGTAGATAATGTCCATAAAAAATCATAAATAGTTATGAAAATATCTACATAAATAATTATAGATACCGTTCACAAATAATTATAAATAATTATTTCACATTCTATTATTTCATTAAAACAAATTAATGTGTTGGTTTCCTATCTCATTTATTGGAAAATAACAAGTTTAATTTTGATATATCTTATGATTACATTTGATACACACCCAATAATATCAATATTTACTTGAGAACTAAACTTTACTCTAAGTTTTTTTTACAAGCCACACACCAGCATAAATCTTGGTTTCATAATGTGAAATAAGATGAATTGATATATTTGGAATGAATTTGAATATTTACTTATACATTCTCATGCTCTATTAAGAAACATGGTAAGTACATCCCATAAGAGCTCTTGAAATATACACAAAAGTAATTATAATTTCTAAAAATATCTATAAATAGTTGGGAAAAGATACACATAAATAGTTAAATATATATAAATATTTGGGAAAAGATACACATAAATAGTTATAAATAATTGTTCAATTGATGCAGACGCCACCCCGGGCTCGTCCACAACTATTAGGACCTTCTTCTTCTCAGGCCCAAAGAGCTACAATGCCCTTCAAATCCCGTACCGGGACCCTTTTGGCACCCACATGATGTTTTCTCGACAATCTCCCTACATTTTATCGGGAAATCGGAACTCACTCGATCGCGAGTCCTGCGCTCCCAGATTTGGGTCTCACAAATCCCCGAAACCCGATGGAGTGTCCACTTCGCACCTTCCTCGTCTCCTGTCGAGAATTTCCCTATCGGGAAATCAACTTTTTTGTTGTCAAGAGTTGCTCCCCTCGTGAAATCCCGATTCCCGATCTGCGATGGCGCTCCCGCTATGGCGTTAGCCCCTCCAGCTACTCCTTTCCCAGGTGACCTGCTAGTCCACGAGGCCATGTCCTTCACCCTTATCGGGATTTTAGAATTCATGTGTTCGAATATAGTAGAACTCACACTTTTGGGATCTCCAATCCCCGACTTCCGATGCCACCTGTCCTCTGCTCCCTGATGCCTGGACCCCACGCTCCCGTGGTGATCGAGAAATCATGTTTCGGGCATTCACGATTCCTGATGCACAATGCCATGGACCTTGCCAAACCTCGAACTCTGATATGCGACGCCACCTGTCATCACCTCATCGCGAGACTCAATCCTCTGACACTTGTACTCCACCAGCACCTGTGGTCCCACACTACCACGTCACCGTCGGGATATCGCGGATCGCGAATCCAACATGCAAGTGTTCTCTGGCGTTGAGAACCCCGATTCTCTGATCCCCGACTCCTTGGGATCTCCTGACACGCGTCTCACACAATCGACGGTTATGAAACTATTGAGATATCGCCTCTCGCGGTATCGCGATAATTTCTACACCAGCTTGGGTCTTCAACCCACGATTACCCAATACATGAGGTCACATGCAGATCCAACGACTCCCTTTGTCTCGGATCAATGGTTCTGCTTGCGTCGGAAATTCGCTAATCGCGATTTCAACAGGCACAAAACTCCTGTCTTCACAAACCCCGATTCCCCAACGAGCTAAATCCCGATGGCTTTTGGGTTCCTCCTCAGCACACTAAAGTTAACCCGTGTGAATCTCCTCAAGATCTACGGATGACGGGATTCGCGAGGCTCCTCTGTGAACCCTAACCGTTGACTTTCCCTCTTCAAGGACTCCTCCCGATCTAAAGCTCCTTCCTGCTCGAACTTTCTTTGAACCGTCTCCTGAGTTCTTCTCCATGGTATCACAAAGGAACTATCCCTCCTGAACTTGTCAACTCTGATTCCTTTAGAGACTTTGCACACACTCTTCGTGTTCAACCTTCAACAACTCCCAAAGTGTTGGGTCTTTCAGACTCTGTGCACTTCTGGCAATAATAGTCTCTGCCTTCTTTTGCTCAGATTAACAACTGAGACTTTTAATTCTACCTGTACTCTCTTCGCACGGCTTCCACAACAACCCTATGATTTTTTGGAGAATGAGAATAAGTGGTTAACTATCGAGCCCTCCTCAATGCACTCTATGCGGATGAATTCAACTGCACTCTATGCAGGAATCTCCTGGATCAGACAGAGAAACAATTGAAACTTATTCTCTTCCCTCTCTCTCAGACTTCAGTTGAAACCCTAAAATCACATACACTGCATATTCAAAGTGAAGGCATGACCAGAAAGAAAACATTCATGAGCACATAAACAACATACACAGAGAAACAACACTAGCCATGAAATTGAATCAAAAGACTCTCTTCTATTAATTCAAATCTGTACATGGGGTTCTGCATACAATTTCTCTGCTTGCTCTTCCTTCTGAATGCTTGATTCTGAATAATATTACAATACACAAGAGAGGGTGTCTATATCCGTTTTCCCTCTCGGATTCTAAACTATCAAATCTACAATTAATTTCCTATCTAACAACATTAAAACTATTAAATGCCTCATCTACCTAAGGACGAGATCTTAAAGGCTCAATGTCCACTATAGATACAAAGGCGCTTTCATAAATGATTCATTTATACATTGGCGCATCATCTTAAATGAAAATACAAAAAAGTTTCGGCTGGCCTTGTCCAGCTATTCGTTGTCTTTCATGCTGGCTCACTTGTCTTGGGCGATGCTACTTGATGAGTTGGCGATGCTCCTGCATCATACTCCTCGGCTTGAAAATTTTCATGGGCTCCTGTCCATGAGCACCTGCACGGTTTGTCCATGCTTTTGGATGACTGCTTCTATCTCCCAGCTGACATCCTCCACTGGGTGATTCTTCCATTTCACCAGATACTCGAAATACTGCTTTCATCTGGTCTTCTTTCCTACTCTCTTGTCCAGTATGAACTCCATCTGCGGCTTCTCTGCAACTGGTAATTGCTTCTGCCACTGGACCACTGGTTCCTCAGTTCTAGTTTCTGCTTCTCCAGCCCTATATGGGTATAAATCCGAAACATTAAATATCATAGATATCCCTATGTCATCCGGCAACTCAATTTCATAAGCGTTCTCTCCGAATTTCTTTATGACCCTGCATGGCCCAATTTTCTTCATTTTGAGCTTGTTGTATGTTCCTCTTGGGAACCTTTCCTTCCTCAGATGAGCTAGAACTAGATTCCCAAATTCAAACTGAAGTTGTCACCGATGCTGATCTGCTCTGCGCTTGTACTCCTGATTTGTGTTTATCAGTCGTTGCTTCACCTCGTCGTGAAGTTCCTTCATTGCTTCAGTGAATTCCTCTGCGCTAGCACTGCTAGTCGCAACCAGTTCTGACTCCCTGAGTTCAGAAACTCCTATCGACTGTCGACCATATACAATCTCAAGTGGACTCTTTCCTATACTCCGATTCACTGAATCGTTGTATGCGAACTCCGCCTGCGGCAATATGTTGTCACAGCTGCTATGGTGCTCTGTCACCAGGCTTCTCAACAAGTCTCCCAGGCTCCTGTTGACCACTTCCGTCTGCCCATCTGTCTGCGGATGGTAAGCTGAACTAAACGCTAAGTTAGTCCCTAGCTTCTTCCATAGCGTCCTCCAAAACTGCCCTATGAATTTGGTATCTCTGTCTGAAACTATGCTTCTTGGCAATCCATGGAATCGAATGATCTCCTTGAAAAACAAGTTCGCGATGTGAGTCGCATTGCTAGTCTTCTGGCATGGTATAAAATGTGCCATATTTGAAAACCTGTCAACCACTACAAATATGGAATCAACCCCTCTCTGCGTCCTCGGCAAACCCAGAACAAAGTCCATGCTTATCGCCTCCCATGGCCTCTCTGGTATGGGAAATGGCTGATACAACCCTGCATTCTGCTTCCTCCCCTTCAAATGTTGACAAATTCGACACCTGTCAACGAACCTTTTGACATCTGCTCACATCCCTGGACAAAAATATGATTCTCTCAGCTTTGCAAATGTTTTTTCATGACCAAAGTGATTTTCCAAGCCTCCACTATGCTTTTCTTTTAGCAAATTCTCCCTTATGGAGCAAGTCGGAATGCATAGTTGATTTCCTCTTAACAATAATCCCTCCTGGATCATATAATCTATCCATGGAATTCAATGCCTGAGAACGGGACTCTCAACTGCTTCATATGCTTCTCCGAAGTATGCATCTCCTGTGTACATGTCCTTCAGATTTTCAAAACCCAATGTTTTGACTCGGAATTCCTGCAACAACAAACATTTCCTGCTCAAAGCATCGGCCACTTTGTTAGCAGTACCTGAAATATGTTTGATCACAAACATGAAATTCTGCATGTACTCTACCCATTTTTCATGATTCTAGTTCAACTTCTCCTGTTGACTCACAAATTGCAATGCATGATTATCGTTGTACAATACAAATTCTTTCGGAATCAAGTAATGCCTCCACTTATTTAATCCTTGTATGATGGCATAAAATTCTTTATCATACGTGGAGTATTTCAGATTTGCGTCATCCAACTTCTCATTGAAATATGCAACTGGCCTGTCCTCTTGACTCAAGATCGTTCCTATGGCATATCCGCTCACATCACATTTCACTTGAAATGTCTTCTTGAAGTCTGGCAACACCAACACTGGTCGTTCTGTTATCTTCCGCTTCAACAAATTGAAGCTCTTATCAGCCTCTGTTGTCCAGTGAAAAGTCTTATGCCGCTTCTTCACTGTGTCCATCATCGCTGCGCTAATTCCACTAAAATTCCTGATGAATTTCCGGTAGAAACTAGCTAATCCATGGAAACCCCTCACCTCGGAAACATTTCTCGGTGATGGCCAATTCTTGATCACTTCCACCTTACTTGGATCCATTTTCAACTCATTCGTGGAAATAACAAAACCCAAATAAATGAGCTCTGTCTTCATAAATGAGGACTTCTTCATGTTGATCAACAACTTCTCCTGTTGTAGTTTTCTCATCACAATGGCCAAATGCTTCAAATGTTTAGCCTTCATCTTACTATAGATCAATATATCATCCAGATATACGACTACAAACTTCCCGATGAATTCCTTCAAGACTTCATTCATCAGCCTCATGAATGTGCTCGACGCGTTTGTCAAATCAAACGGCAAGACCAGCCATTCATACAAACCTTCGTTCATATTGAATGTTGTCTTCCATTCATCACCTTCCCTCATGCGAATCTGGTGATATCCGGTTTTCAGATCAATCTTTGAAAAATAATTTTCCCCACTCAGGCAATCCATCAGATCATCCATTCTCGGTAGTGGAAATCTGTACCTGATGGTAATTTTATTAATCGCTCTTGAGTCAGTGCACATTCTCCAACCTCCATCCTTCTTCGGACTAAGCAATGTTGGAACAACACATGGACTCAAGCTTTCCCTGACTAATCCCTTGTCCAACAAATCCTGGACCTGCTTCTTGACCTCCTCATTTTCTTGCGGCGTCAATCTGTATGCAGCCTTATTTGGTAAACTGGCTCCTGGTATGAGGTCTATGTGATGAATCACAATCCTCATCGGTGGCAACGAATGAGGTAGTTCATCCACGATGATGTCAACGAACTCTTCCAGCAGTTCTTGAATCTCAACTGGTAAGTCATCCACTCTCGTGCTAGTCAGGACAATTCTCAGTTTCCTGACCACAAAGAATTGTGGATCTTCCTTCTTCTCCATCTCCGTAAGAAGTTCCTTCCCACTCATGAGAAGTATAGTGTTTCCTACTTCCGGTTTCACCTCCTTATCCTTTATTGGAGGCAACATGTGTGTTCTTCCGTCCTTCTCTAAAGTGTATGTGTTCATCCTCCCGTCATGAACCACATTTCGGTCATATTTCCATGGTCTACCCAGTAACAAATGAAATACATGCATGGGAATGACATCACAGAGAATTTTATCATTATATCCCCCAATTTTAAATTCGCCTAAACATTGTTTAGTGACACTCACCTGATGACCCTTCTGTAGCCACAAAACCTTATATGGACTCGGGTGATCAGTCATTTCCAGCTCCAAATTTTCCACCATCTCGGTCGAAACGAGATTGTCGGTGCTTCCGCTGTCCACAATGACCTTGCATTTCCAGTCCTTGGTTTTGCAAGTTGTCCTGAACAGTCTGGTTCTTTGGACTGAGTCTTGCACCTCTTTCTCAGGTGTCAAAAGAACTTTGTGTACCGTCAGTGACCTTCCTGCTTCGGTGTCTTTGTTCTCAACATCACGCCTCTACGCTTCAGCGATGTGAGCTTCTCCTCTGTCCATTTTACTATCTGGATAATCAACTGCCTTGTGTCCATCCTTTCCACACGTGAAACATGTGATGATTCCACCTCGGCCTCTTCCTCTTCCTCTGGTACGAGGAAAAGTGTTTGCATCAACATAATCTCCTCACTACTCATTATGCTATCTCCTCGGCTCAGCATATTGTTGTCCTCGCTGTGAGGTTCCACCTCTCTCAATCTTACCCTGAGGTTTCTTCCATTTCTCTTTGGGCTTATGATATTTCTCTTGGGCAACTGCCTTGCCTCTGGGATGACTTCTGCCTCGCCCTCACTGTCCCTTCTTACGGCTCAACTTCTCCTCGACTTTCAGAGCCATCTAATAAGCATCCTCAACCATTTTGATGGTTGTCAGGCTTAATTCGTCCTGAATGTCATATCTCAGACCATTCAGGTATCTAGAAACCTTCTCATCATCGCTCTCCCAATGACCTGCTCTGATATTGATCTTGTAAAACTCTTCAGTGTATTCCTTCACTGTCATCAACTTCTGCCTCAGGTTCTGCATTCGCCTGAACAGTGTGATCTGGTAGTCTCTCGGGATGAACTTTTCTTTCATCTTAGCAATCATTCGGTCCCAGTTTTTAATTTTTTGTTTGCCTTTGGAATGTCTATCTGCCTATAGCTCGTCCCACCATAATGCTGCATGTCCCTTCATCTTGGTAACAACATGCCTAACCTTCTTATCTTCTTCGATATCCTCATAATCGAAGTAGGTTTCAAGAGCCCTGATCCAGTCCAACAACTCTTCTGCATCCAGACTTCCTTCATAGACTGGAATATCCATTTTGGTCTTTGAACTCATCCGGGAAATGGATTTGATCAATCACTTGGTCGATGCATCCTCTGTTGTGACCTCTTCTTCATTTCCAGCTTCTTCTTCAACCTCAGAATCACTAAGATCCCCAACACCAACTCCATGTCTTTGTGTTGTCTCCATCTCCTCGAGCCTTGCTCGGAGATCTCTCATCTGTCTCTCCATCTCCGGATTCCCTGCCGACCTACCTCTTCTTCTCACCTCCCTATCCTCTGGGTCAGGTGATTGTCTCTCCCTTCGGGGCGACATGGTGAAATTTTCTTCTCTCTATGTTGCAGAAACAAAGAGTTCCCTCTCTGATACCACTTGACGCAGACGCCACCCTGGGCTCGTCCGCAACTACCAGGACCTTCTTCTTCTCATGCCCAAAGAGCTACAATGCCCTTCAAATCCCATACCAAGACCCTTTTGGCACCCACAGGATGTTTTCTCGATGATATCCCTACGTTTTATCAGGAAATTGGAACTCAGTCGATTGCGAGTCCTGCGCTCTCGGATTCGGGTCTCACAAATCCCTGAACCCAATGGAGTGTCCACTTCGCACCTTCCTCGTCTCCTATCGGGAATTTCCCTATCGGGAAATCAGCTTTTTCGTTGTCAAGAGTTGCTACCCTCGTGAAATCCCGATTCTCGATTTGCAATGGTGCTCCTGCTATGGCGTTAGCCCCTCCGGCTACTCCTTTCCCACGTGACCTGCCAGTCCACGAGGCCATGTCCTTCACCCTTATCGGGATTTCGGAATTCACGTGTTCAAATACCGTAGAACTCACACTTTTTGGATCTCCGATCCCTGACTTTCGATGCCACCTGTCCTCTACTCCCTGATGCTTGGACCCCACACTCCTGTGGCGATCGGGAGATCGCGTTTCAGGAATTCGCGATTCTTAATGCACAATGCCCCGGACCTTGCTAAACCCCAAACTCTGATATGCGACGCCACCTTTCGTCACCTTAGTGTGAGACTCAATCTTCCGACACCTGTACTCCACCAGCACCTATGGTCCCACACTGCCACATCACCGTCGGGATATCGCGTATCGCGAATCCAACATGCAAGTATTCTCTGGCGTTGATAACCCTGATTCTTTGATCCCCGACTCCTTGGGATATCCTGACACACGTCTCACACGATCGACGGTTCTGAAACTATCGGGATATCGCCTCTCACGGTATCGCGATAATTTCTACACCAGCTTGGGTCTTCAACCCATGATTACCCAATACGCGAGGTCACATGCAGATCCAACGACTCCCTTTGTCTCGGATCAATGGTTCTGCTCGTGTCGGAAATTCACTAATCACGATTTCAACAGGCACAAAACTCCTGTCTTCACAAACCCCGATTCCCCGACAAGCTAAATCCCGATGGCTCTTGGGTTCCTCCTC
The DNA here is from genome assembly GCA_010110895.2 of Picea sitchensis. Lineage (NCBI taxonomy): Eukaryota > Viridiplantae > Streptophyta > Pinopsida > Pinales > Pinaceae > Picea > Picea sitchensis. The sequence goes on from SNQJ01S0088450.1 coordinate 29,887, forward strand.
AGCACACTAAAGTTAACCCATGTGCATCTCCTCGAGATCTATGGCTGACGGGATTCGCGAGGCTCCTCTGTGAACCCTAACCGTTGACTTTTCCTCTTCAAGGACTCCTCCCAATCTAAAGCTCCTTGCTGCTAGAACTTTCTTCGAACCGTCTCCTGAGTTCTTCTCCACGATATCACGAAGGAACTATCCCTCCTGAACTTGTCAACTCTAATTCCTTCAGAGACATTGCGCACACTCTTCGTGTTCAACCTTCAACAACTCCCAAAGTGTTGGGTCTTTCAGACTCTGTGCACTTCTGGCAACAACAGTCTCTGCCTTCTTTTGCTCAGATTAACAACTGAGACATTTAATTCCTCCTGTACGCTCTTCGCACGGCTTCCACAACAACCCTATAATTTTTTGGAGAATGAGAATAAGTGGTTAACTATCGATCCCTCCTCAACGCACTCTATGCAGATGAATTCAATTGCACTCTATGCAGGAATCTCCTGGCTCAGATAGAGAAACAATTGAAACTTATTCTCTTGCCTCTCTCTCAGACTTCAGTTGAAACCCTGAAATCACATACACTGCATACTCAAAGTGAAGGCATGACCAGAAAGAAAACATTCATGAGCACATAAACAACATACACAGAGAAACAACACCAACCATGAAATTGAATCAAAAGACTCTCTTCTATTAATTCAAATCTGTACATGGGGTTCTGCATACAATTTCTCTGCTTGCTCTTCCTTCTGAATGCTTGATTCTGAATAATATTACAATACACAAGAGAGGGTGTCTATATCTGTTTTCCCTCTCGGATTCTAAACTATCAAATCTACAATTAATTTCCTATCTAACAGCATTAAAACTATTAAATGCCTCATCTACCTAAGGACAAGAGCTTAAAGACTCAAGGTCCACTATAGATACAAAGGCGCTTTCATAAATGATTCATTTATACATTGGCGCATCATCTTAAATGAAGATACAAAAAAGTTTCAGCTGGCCTTGTCCAGCTATTCGTTGTCTTTCATGCTGGCCCGCTTGTCTTGGGCGATGCTCCTTGATGAGTTGGCGATGCTCCTGCATCATCAATATACACATTATATTAATAAATATACCAAATGCATCCCACTAGAGTTCTAAAAAAAATACACACATCATTATAATGTCCATAAATAACTATAATTAGTTGGGAAAATATACACATAAATAATAATTCAATATACACGTTCTATTAAGAAATATAGTAAATGCTTTCCATAAGAGATCTCAAAATATACAAAGATAATTATAATACCCAGAAATAACTATAATTAGTTGAGAAAATATACACAAATAATTATAAATAATAATTCAATATAAACATTCCATTAAGAAATATAGTAAATACTTTCCATAAGATCTTTCAAAATATACATAAATAATTATAATGTCCATAAATAACTATAATTAATTGGAAAAATATACACATAAATAATTATAAATCATAATTCAATATACACATTCTATTAAAATACATATAATAAATGCATGCATAAGAGCTACTACAAAGAACATAGGTGGTCGAGAGAATAGTGGGTGATTGGATGGAAATGTAAGTACTAAAATATTAAAAAGGAATATCATTTTAAGAGTATGATCTTGAAAATACACTCTCTCCCAAATTTGGAAGTAGTTTGGAAGTAGACTACAACAATTAATTTAACTGATCATGTAATTATGGAAATTAATCATATATGCAAAGATTGCTATCTATGAGGAAAATTACTTGAGCTCAATAAATTAAGAAATCCATTATAAAATGGGTAAATTAATAAACTTCACAATTAACTTTATTAGTCAAAAAACATTTCAAAATAATCATAATTAGAAATAATTAAATAAAGATAATCAAATTTATGGAACCTTTTGGTATGCCATAGTTTAAAATTCTCATCC
>SNQJ01S0088451.1:0-33466 GCA_010110895.2 Picea sitchensis
GTCCAGATTTACAATGAAATTACAATATACATTTACAAGGCAATTTTTCCTTCGGGGGCTTTGCCCCCGAACCCCCACAGGGGACCCGCTTGCCCGTAAACCCCCCAGCCGAGGGGATTGGCCCCCCAGACCCCGCAGAGGGGGTACCCCCCCTCTGCACTCCTCCACGTGGAAGAGTGTACATACTTCTAGGGTGTAAAGTCTTCATGGGGTATAAACACGGTTGAAAGCAAGGACCTCTGAATCAGGAACATAATCAGGCTCCACAACCAACAATAGTGACTTTTGGGATCCAACTTAGGCTAATGAAACACCATGTTTTCAAGTCCATAACTCAAATTTTGGACTCTTGCTTGAATATTAACACCCCTGCATGCATTATAAGAACATAGAAAAATGGATCATATATAATGACATGCCATTCACACCTCCAGAGCCTTCAGAGTGCATTTTTATGAGGTTGGAAAGCCTAGGTGTGTAAATTTGGCTTTTTCTCATCCTTAGTGAATTTTGACCAACTCTAAGATATGAATCATTATAATTAAAAAGTTGAAATAATTGGAAAGTTGTAAGTTGATTGTAGAAAGAGAGATAAACCTTTTTCAAATTGTAATAAGACCCTAGATCATGGACCATTTAAAATTGAATAAAAATTATGTTCTAATTATAACACTTGAATACAATTAGTTATATTTCGTTTAACCACAACCATTTTCAAAAAAAAAAAAAAATAATCCAAAATCCCAAATATATATATATATATATATATATATATTTCACATAAAAAAGCGTTTTTAATAAAAATTCACATAAAAAGGAATTTTTAGTAAAGACTCATACAATATTAGAGATATATATTTCCAATCCAAGCCTTGTATAGCTAATTACCTAATAGAAATGTGCATTATGTAGTCAGAAATCCATACAATAAAGAAAACATTTTTCAATAAAACAAAAACAAAAGTTTTATTATATGTTGAATATGGAATGAAAATGTTAATAATAAGCTTGTATAGCTAATTACCTACTAGAAATGTGCATTATGTAGTCAAAAATCCATACAGTAAAGAAAACATTTTTCAATAAAACAAAAACAAAAGTTTTATTATATGTTGAATATGGAATGAAAATGTTAATAATAAGCTTTGGACATGTGACCAATACTTCCCTCTTCAAAATAGTGCATGTTGGGAAACTTGTAAAAGTAAAAAAGAACTCAAAAAAATCCCATGAAAAATTCAAATCTTATTAATTTAATTATTTTTCCATGTCACCAAAGGATTCACTTGAATTAGGGGTGAATCGAACTATCTTATAAAGACGGTGCATGCACCATAATTCACATATTTTGTTATGTGCCATGCACTTTATTTTAACAAATAATCGAGCTTTGTGCCATGAATATAATGATTGCAATTATATTATTTTATTATTTTTTTGAGGTTAGTTAAGGACTTTTCACCATTTTATTTAAGAGTTTTCAAGTGGAGTTAAGTATTTTCGGGTAAAGTTAAGAATTTTCAATTGAAATTTAGCGAACTTTATGATTCACTTCATAAAATCATTGTTCGTGGATAGGAAACCCCACAATATCCATTAAATAAATAATAATTGTCTATTACTATGAATATTATTATATCAGCTTGATTAAATACACTGGATGGACATGTATATAAACACATGTATGTGGGTGATATTTTATGTCCTTGAGAAAAAGCACTACTTATTATTATAATATAGATATACAATGCTGACCTACATCACTATTATTACATAATAAATATATTTACAATGTTACATTAATAGTAATATACTTGAGATAGTAATATACTTTAGATATATTATTTTTCTTAAATGTTTTTTTTTCAATAAGAAAATTGTTCAATTATATTTGTGAAATATAATTATTTATATCTCCTTTACTATACAGATGATCATTGCATACTTAGTTCATAGATCTTGCTTTTTTACATAAATTACCACAGTCTTAAAAGAACCAGCATGCACGCTGTAAAGAGAGGTTCAAAATAGGGATAAAATCTCAAACAAAACACCAGAAAATGAAATAACCAGAAGCCGCACGCCCCCAAAGAACCTCAAAGTGTTAACCCAACACCACATGCCCCAAAGAACCTCAAAATGTTGACCTTAAACATCGCATGCCCCTAGTGAGGACCTCAAAGCTCTGGTCTAAACCTCTTTTTGCCAAGAAAGAAGAGGAGGCCAAAAAAAACCGAGGAGGAGACAAAACACCAGCCGAAATAAACCCCGAAAGCCGCCACCACCGCAAACTCCAAAAATGATCACCATCGCGCACCCAGAGTGTTCTCTACCACCAAACTGGAGGAAAGCGGAACTGATGGAGCCGACCGCCCACCAGATGGTAAAAGGTAAAGCTCGACCCCAAACAGGTAGTCGTCGTTGGGTAACGCTCTACAAAAACTAGACGTCGAAGGGATGCACGGCCCCGAAACAAGAGCAGGGATTCCTCATTGTCGACCGCAGAACTCCCTCTCTCGCCCTTCTCGATGTTGTACTCCGTCTGTCGCCTTTCCCACTCGGCCCGCTCGGCCTGGATTGGCTCATGTCGCACTTGTCTGCTCGCCCTTCTTGACAAATTACCCAGTCCGTCGCCTTGCCCGCTTTCCCAGATGCTCGCCCTTCTCCCTGGCATTTCCTGGGATGCGGCTAGCGAAACCTAGCCTCCAAACTCTCCTTAAATGCTTTATCCTCAAACATCTATAGAGAACATTTCTTCTAATAGAATGATCAATCTTTTTGTAACCTTCTTCTATTTGATGAGGTTAAGGACACGAGGTGATATGATTTCCAAAGTCTTAAACAATATTTTCACATTGAAAAAGGATCAATCCATCCTAAATATATTATTTTTGGAGCTCTTTGATGATAAGATTCTTGATTCAAGCTTCTTCTATTTTACTCTGAGTTATATTGATTTTTGTATGCTTCAATGTGTAAGAACATTGATATTGTTACCTTGATTCTTGCATGTTGCAATTTATGTAATTTGGTTGTTGATATGGTACCATTATAAGCTGATCCTTCTTAATCTTTGATTTCATTTTTTCATGGTTTACATTTGTCATCGTGTTAATACTTGATATTTTTGTATTCACTGGTGTAACAACATCCTTTGGTTGACACATGGCTTAATTAATGGTGATCGATGGACCTTTAACCATTAGTGAATATGTAGATGTTGATTTGTCGTTGAATTGTTTCTTGAACTCAACTTTTGGATATCTTTATGTAATAAAACTTTATTAGTAGTGATACATTGATCTTTAGTTTAGCTTGATTTTGTTAAAGTATCTTTATTTGCAATTTCAACTTCTAAAAACTTCCTTGATTCACTTACATAAATGGATGTCTCTCTGTCTACTTTCAAGATTGATACATACTTGTGTTTCAAAATTTGTACTTTTCTAAGCAAGGTTTGACTATGATTCTTGAAATGATTGATTTTCTTGTCTTTATTTGTCGAGATCTAAACAATTTTCTCTTGGCATCCTACTTATCTCGTGAGTCTTAGTCACACTAAATTGCAACATATTATCGAATCAATGCTTGATCCTTGACTTGCAAGTCACAATTTGTTTCTTTGATGCTCTTAGTTGTTTTTTGAATTCTTTTGACTTGTGAACCTGCCCTTCTAATTTACATGGTATGATATACATATTTTATCCATTAATGATTTATTTAAAAATCATGTTTTTTTATAAGTTCTCTCACTCACCCTCTTACTTTTTTATATTTCCCAAGTTACTTCCATTGGTATTTGTATGATTGTTGTAAAGCTTCTGCTATAATTTTTAATGGGAAAATTGAGATAAAATTGACTCACGTGAAACATGAAAAATCCACTTACAAATATGATTCATTTTTCTAGTTAATTTCTATTCCTCAACATTAATAATTTATATCCCGCCTAAGTGAGCCTAATGATTAAGAACATGTGTTTCCTCCTAAAAAATCACAAAGTTCAAGTTCAAAGGAGATAGAAACTTTACTAGTCAAATAACTAAGTTGAAGGGATCTCATACACCAATTTAGTATCAACTTAACCATGACCTTAAAAATAAATTATTATTAATATCTAACATATTTTTTTCACTTTAATTAATAATTTCAATTTTAAATCACTAACGTGCTTGATTCCCTCCCTTTTAGTTTATAAGTGATGTTACTTAATTCTTCTTTAAATCTTTGAAACTGGTTTTAATAGTTGAGTTTACTACTTTCCAATAAGGTAATTATTTTTCCCGCACACTCTTGAATTTAACATTTAACAATTTTCGTTATATATGTTTCTTAATCAATTGTCTTTCATGTAAGAAATATTAACCTTCAACAGCTTCTCGAATTTTCTTTTCAATTCTCTACTTAAAGAGATATATCTTCCTTTTTCTTCTAATTGAATATTTTTGCCCTTCAATATTGAAAAATCAGATTATTGGATATAATATATCCCAATCAATTTCTTAACTTAAGGTCCTCCATTTGACCTGCGCAGTAATATAATTATTGGCTGTTTGAGTTAGCGGCTGAGATTTATTTTTACCTATGGTAACTTCAACGAATCTGATGACTTTATTACTGGAATAGCAATGGTTTTACCATTACCTACAAACCTTTCCCTAGCAACAAAATTTCCATAGGGGACTGTAATATTGTTGGTTTTAATTTCCCAAGTTGCTTCCATTGGTTATTTCCCAAGTTACCACCCCTAGTGGGATTTCTTAAAGAGTGAGCCACTACTTTAAAATTTTCTCAAAGCATTTTAAAATTTTCTGAAAGCATTTGAGTTCAGAATAATATAAAATCACTGTAATATCAATTGAAGTGAAATGGATGGTTTCATTTCATGAAATCATTGTTGATGAATAGAAAATCTCATAATATCCATTAAATAAATAACAATAATTTATTATTATATGAGGTTGATTAGAATTTTTTCATGGAATCATTCTTCATGAATAAAATATCTCATAATATCCATTAAATAAATAATAATAATTTATTATTATATAAAGTTGATTACGATCACTTCATGAAATCATTATTTAGGAATAAAAAACTTCATAATATCTATTAAATAAATAATAATTATTTATTATTATATGAAGTTGATTACTACAATAAATAAAATGAACATGTACATAAATAAATATATGGGTAATAAGTCATGTAATTTGAAAAAAAATGTATGACTTATCATTATTATAACATAAATATACAATATTGATTTACATGGTTATTATTACATAATAAATGTTTATACATGTGTATATATGGTTTTAAACTTTGGATCAAATTCTTTGAGGTGTAAACTTCTTCTCAATTTTTTTAAATGCCTAGATGGATTTGAACTTGTGAACTCTTAGAGGAAACACATGTTCTTAACCATTATACATACCCTATCCCCCTCTGGATTTGAACATGTGACCTCTTAAGAGGAAACACATGTTCTTAACCATTAGGCCCACTCAGGCTGTATATATTAGACATTGAAATATTTTTTTAAATTATTAATATTTTTTAAATGCCACATGTAAACTCAGTGTTAAGCACTAAAGGAATTACACAACTCCCTTAAAGTGCCATGTAAAAAACATGTACCAGACAATAAGAAATTTTTTATTTTCAATAACACACAGATAAGTGGATGTTGATTATCATCATCATATAATAAGATAGACATTAAAATATTTTATTCATAGTCTACATTGAATATTTTTTTGTTATTAATTTTTTTTAAATGCCACATGGCAACTCCATGTTGAGCACGAAAATAATTACATATCTCACGAGGTGTAGAAAGCACTTTTCAAAACAATTATTACATTAATGGAAATATACTCTAGGTATATTATAGAATACCTAACCCAAACTACATCTTTTGTCAAATAAAAAAAGAAATATTTATGCATTTGTAAGTTAACTAAAAGAGTGGATTATGGGAGAATATAATGTTATATGCCATGGCTCCTTCTCTTAATCCTCTTCTACACCTATCACTTGCATATTTGTGTTTTCTTTTTATTTCCCATTATTAGACACATTTGTGCCTTATGTACAACACCTTATTCTCTCTTTGGAGCCTCCCACTTCACACAACACCAATTGTCAATTAGGGATTGATTATCTTCACAAAGAAATCGATCTTTTTTCATAAAGCAAGGTTTATGCCCACTACCTCTCTTCCTTATGATGGGAGCATGGGTATCGCTCACCAAGGAATGAGACTCTCCTTGAATGAGAAATTATTGAAATTGAAACCATCTCCTCAATCCTTCTACATTGATAAGTCCACTTCAATTTTCATTAAAGCTTGATGAATGTTATGTTAAGAAGGAGGAATACCATATTCTTATCCATGGGCCAATTTGAAATTTTGATAATGTTTAGTCAAAAGTTGTTGAGATCCAAACTTGGATATCTAAGGTTCCCGGTTTCTTCTTGGAAGACAATGTTGTGATCCACCCCTATTTTAAGGGGTTTTTATTTTGGAACTTAACTCCCAATTAAATAAAAAGTAGTTCCTTCGTGATCAACCTTAATTTAGTGGTAGGGTTGGTCTTTTATCAAGCATTGGCATCCACTCTTAAATGATTACATCTCTTTAATTCCTAATTGGGTGTGGATAATTGGCTTGACTTTGGAACTTTGAGATTAACTCTCTTACTTCAATAAGGAGCATTTTAAATAAATTTCCTTCTTTGGTAATTGAGTAGATGGATGTTCCAACTTCTACATCTATATTAAGAATGACTTTAAGAAAAGTCTCTCTTACTTCAATAAGGAGCATTTTAAATAAATTTCCTTCTTTGGTAATTGAGTAGATGAATGTTCCAACTTCTACATCTATATTAAGAATGACTTTAAGAAAAGTCTCCATAAATAGATCATTATTTAATACAATGGTTACAACAAAATTTAATTGTTAAAAAATTAACACATTGTTTTTTTATTGCATGGCTTGCTTTGATAATTATCATTGAGCTATCCAATATAAGAACATTAATGCTCAAGTTTCCTCTTAAGTAAAGAAGTGTGGATCCTTCAAACCCACTTGGTGGAAGGGTTTACACTTAGTACACCATTAGGTGGAGTCTATAAATATTTGTAACTAAGATATTATGTAATTAAAAGATTTTTTTAAAGCTTTGATATAATCCATCCATGTAAGAATTAAAAAAATTATAAAAAAAAAAAATCTCTCATCCATGTAAGAATTAAAAAAATTATAAAAAAAAGTGTCCTTAGTAACCAACCAGTTTCTCTTAAAGTAATTAAGATTACTTAATGCAAGCAAGACTAAACAACTAGTGTTGACATGTCCTCATATCCCAATGAATGGGTTAATGGTGCAAGGCCTATCCCATGTGAAAGAACGTGAATGGTCATTATTTGCATTATTTATAACATTAAATACAAATATGCACTTCTCATTGAAAACATATATAACATTTTTTATTTATGGGTGTGTAAAGAGGCACTTGCTCTGACGGAAGAAATATATATGTCATTTAACTAAGTACGGAAAATATACAATGAAATTTTAATATAGTGGTGCAATACAAGGACATTTTTTTTGGTACGAAACAGCGTGAGAACTTTATTTACAGAATGGGAGTGTAATTGTTTTTTTCTTTTCATGCGTATTTTGCTTAGATGTGTAATCAAAGCAAAGTATAGCAGAATTTGCAGAGGAAAAAGCAAAAAGGTGGGACCTGTGACAGTTGAGCAGCAGCAGCTGCAGAGAAGAGAATAAGAAGCGAGTGTATTCTGAAATTCCGGGATCCTGCAATTATGTTTGTTAGAAAAATACTAAAAATTGAGTTTCCAGTTGTACATGAAGATTTGTCTACTTACTTACCCACACAGTGTAGCACCAAAAAAACTGCTAAAAGATATTGCAAGTAATTGCAGGCCAGTTGTTTTTTTAAAATATGAAAAAAAATATGGTGGTACTTAAATTAAATGTTTTAGATTTTTTTATCAATTTTTATAATAATCATTAGAATCTGGTGATATAATTATTGTGAAATTGTAGTTTTTAGTTATTTAAATTGTATTTTTGAATGCATAAATGCATTCAACACCCTGAACAAAATTTGGAGCACTTTAATTATGAAGGTTATTGAAAAACTCTTGAAGCACTCAGATAATGTGGGTTATTAAAAAACAGTTGAAGCACTTGGATTATAACTCTCATGACATAATCCAAATCATCCAAGGGTGTTGCAATAAACCCCATAATCCTAGTGCTCCAAAGATTTTTCAGAGTGCTAAATCCATTTATACATTAAAAAAATGCAGTTTAAACAATGAAAAACTAAGATTTCACAACAATTGTATTGCTGAATAATGTTAAAACCAAACTAGTATGTTCATTTTTTCTAAACTGTGGTCCACAGCATTTAACACGAGGGACCACTCAAATTGTGAATTTGGGCACATGCATGTTCATCCATCCAACATGTCAGTAGCTCTGTGCATTCATTGAACAATTTTGTATATTTAATATTTTGAAATAACAACAAAACAATTACTAATATGTACTTTGCAGCAGAGTATTTAATGCTCTATATGTTTTGAAAGTAAAACTGTTATCAATATGTATTTGACAGCATAGCATTTAATGTTGTATAAGCTGGACTATTTAATCTTGAGATAATAATTACAACATATAAAACATTAAATACTCTATATTTGTTATCTAAAAAATAAAAATATATATATATCATCTTAAACATCTTAAATAAAATAAAAAATGTAAAAAAATATAAAATTAGGAATATTCAGTGCCAGGTTCTGATAGTTTCCATGTTGAAATGAATGAAAAACGCGTAGTTGCTTTGGAATGCGCACTGGAGGTAACCAGATTTATTACCTTTGCCGAGTGAAACCAACCACAGTGGAAAATCGAGATGAATATCCGATGGAGTGCATCAAGCATGCAGGACCCAGGTATTCACTATTTGTATAATATATTGATTAAACAATTATGAAATAAAGTATAAACATTAAATGTAACCAAAGAAAGGTTACATAATACACTATAGCTGTTACAGGTGCAATTTTGGTAGATCATATTGTGAACAAGGATCTATGGAGAACATATACACCCTTAAGGTATGGGAGGGTGGATGATATGAGGTTGCAATACTATATCCCTTGCTCATATGTCATAGTCAAAGTATAATACAAGGGGACCCTTGATCCCTTGGGTATTACAATTTAAAAAAAAAAGAAGGACATTCTCATTCTTCTCAAACATGTTACATTTCTTCAAATTCTTTAATGGCCTAATATTGTGAGTTGGCTTAAGCGCTACATATTTAGAGAGTCATTGTAACCTTCTTCTAAAAATTAACAACATTGGATGTTAGTATTTTTCATGGCAAGGGGGTCAAAAGGCATAGTTGCATTGCATGGGTATTTTTATCTTGCTCTCCTATTGGTGTTCTCTCTATTTGGAAGCTCCATGTCTCTCTCTTGAATCACTTCTAGAGCATTGGTAAGGAAGGGTTTCCTATATTATTACTAATTTTCAAAGTCAAGATGCATTGGAAGGGGGGTCAAGAGAGGCATAGTTGCGTGGGTATCTTTTCTTTCTTTCATGTCGGGGTTCTCCTTATTTGGAAACTCTGTGTCTCTCTCTTGAATCAATTCTAGAGCTCTAGGTAAGGAAGGGCTTCCTTGACTACTACTAATTTTCAAAGCCAAGGTGCATTGGAAGGGGGCTCAAGAGGCACAGTTGCATGGTTGTCTGTTTTTTCTTTCATGTTGAGGTTATCCCTATTTGGAAACTCCATGTCTTATCTTCAATCACTTCTAGAGCTTTAGGTAAGGAAGGGTTTCCTAGACTACTACTAATTTTCAAAGCCAAGATGGACCACTATGACTGTTGTTGAGCTACCGTTGGAAATGTTCATGAGGTCAAAATCTGAATTCGTTGTTGATTCAAGGAGATTGCAAGGATCTAAGAAAAACTCACACATGCACCTCAAAGCCCCCAACAATTGAAGCAAAACTGTCAATAGTGCAAACTCCTTGTTCTTGAGAAAACCCTATGATAACTAGAGCAAGAATCTCATCAAGGTCAACTCCCTCTTTCCAAGAGATTCCAACAACCCTATCTTGGTACTCTCCTATAAACCCATCAATTACATTGTTAGAATCAATCATTGATTCCACAATAGGTTTTGAATTTGTCTCCATGGTATCTTTCCATATATTCTTTATGCCTCCTCAAAACTATAAGGCTCGCCTTGCTTCCTGTTGGTATGTATAAGCATGATAGGATCAACAAGTAACCTATAAAGGCCATCATCTCCCACACCTCTAGCTAAAGTCCTTATACTTATTAAACTAAATCATTGATAGTGTATGGCTATCCTTGAAATACAAGTCTACAATGAGTTTTTCATATAAGAAATCGAAAGAAGATTTTTCTTCAAAATAGGAACAAATATTCAACTCATGAACATCACCTTATGTCATTCAGAAGGAAATGGAGCCCAATCCTTTCATAGGATATGTAACATCATCACCCAACTCCACTCTCATCCTGCCTTCTTGCTCTTGAAGGTTGTTGAAGGGATTCATGTCATAATTCATATTTCACAATGCCTTAGCATCCACATGTCATCCAACACTTGACATAGTGTTGGAAGATAAACAAGAGATAGGTGGAGAAGGAAATCTCAATATGGGATGGTAACTCATATAGTCCCTAATTTTTGTTGCTCGGTCTTCTCCTTCTTCTTCTCCAAACATTGATTGGCATAATGCCCCATCTAGTGACACCTAAAACATTTCACTTTACTTAAATCCTTCTTACCTTGGTTGAATCTTCCTTCTTTCCCTTCTTATGTCCTTCCTTGTTCTTTGAATAAGGACAAGGTCTTCTAATTCCTTTTGATTCACTAAACATGATTCCAACCTCATCGTTTCCTACATGAAGGTATTCAAAAGCTTATCATAAGCAGGTCGATGCTCATGAGCACAAACACACTAGACAAAGGGTATCTGAGATGGATTAAACATATTCAATACAATGGACACCAACTCTTGAAATACCTAACCCCCTCTTTACCAAGAGAGTGATTTCAATGAAATCAACTCTGATAACATGCTGGAATTTTGTTATAAGGTAGTCAATGTAAATCCAAAATTTCCACCTCAACCTTGAGGTTTCTCGAATGTACTTCCCAGGAGATTTCAACTTTAGGGTTGAATCTGAAATATTACATTACAACAACGAATACTTTACTTATCTTCAACCAAATACATAATGAAACCTAAGAAAATAAATGTTGAATAAGTGTACTTCAATGGAACAAAGTTTCCAACCCTTGGGACACACTTGCCAAGAGTATAAAATATTCGGAAAAAACCTATAACAATATACTTATTACAACAATAAATCTTTCACTTTAGCTTCTATATATTTATTAAATCACTTTACAAAAATTGCTCAATGTTATTTCAAATTAGCATGCATAACCAGCATAGAAACTTCTAAATCATTGAGATAACAAAAGTTGAAAATCAGCTCTGCAACTACACAAAGTTTGGGCAGCTAGAACACCTCATATATATAGATAAAATGAAGTGCAAGTACATACCATTAACTTAATACAATTTGGTACAATTCAAGCTCTCCAAATCCTAGCTAGGGCATCCACCAAATTAGCGAACCCTAGGCACCAACTCTTCCTAGCTAGGAATCTCTCCCAACTAAAGCTAGTTGCTCCATAAAACATCCACCACAAGCTAATATATATACTAGAAAGTCCTATTTGGCACCTACAATTGCATCCCACAAGTGTATAAGAGAAAACAAGATAGTATTCCACTATCTTCTCCACATAAAGCACTCCAAGTAGTACTAGCGTTTCCAAATGCCACAAAACCCTAGTCTTATTCTCTAACAAGTACCAAAAGAACAAATGCTCCCTTTTCTCCTCTAGGGTTTCTTCCAAACCCTAGCTTCCCTTGTCTTCTTAGGGAAAACCTCAATAATAGTCTTTTTCTTGAAACTCTAGCAAGAACCCTAGCACTCTAGACAAAGAAGGAAAAGTGCAATGAAGAATAGTGCCATGAAAGAGACATGGTTTCTCTAGCTCTCACATCTCTAACACAAGCATGTGATTGTTATGAATGATGAAAAGACTATTTCCTCCCTTTATTTAAATGAAAAGACTCTTTCCTCCCCTTCTTCTTCTCCAGAATCAAATCATTCTTATCTTGGCTTGAATCTTCCTTCTTTCCCTTATTGTTTCCTTTCTTGTTTCCCTTCCTTGTACTCCCAATGAGGGCTAGGTATTTTATTTCCTTTTGCTTCATTGAATGCGATTCCAAGCATATCTCTTCCAACATAAAGTCATCCCAAATATTTTCATAAGTAAATGCTCATGAGAAAAAACACCGTACACAAAAGGTTTCAAAGATGGAGTAAACCCATTCAAGGTAATTGATACCAGCTCCTTACTCTCCACTTTTGTCCCTATGGAAGCCAACTTGTGACATCCCTAGTTTTAATCCCCGTGAATTATAATGTAATTGTATAAATGAAATCTAGGATGGCGATCCAATGTGTGGGATGAAGAGCCCGTATTGGTTTTATATTGTTTGGCTCCCACTCAAAATAAAGGTAGATATGGCACATTGACATTGTCATAGAAAATGTTGTGTGTCATGTAAGATTAAGGAAATGCAATAGCAGTTGAAGAGTTGTGAATGAGATATTGAAGAATATCCTTATAGTTTATTGAACTTGACCGTACAGTGGAATAGGAATAGATACAATGATGTTTAATATAAAACTACTCGTTATTGTGAAAATAAAAAAAACTCATCTTAATAAAGGAATAGATACAATGATGTTCATTTAATGATTAGCTCGTGATTTCTTTATTTAATTAATTTAATTGAGATAATAAAACATACATAGATACATGTGTATAGAAATATTATAACTTATAAGTAATGTGTTTATTGTAAGAAATGGTGAAGAGTTTGTAATTCTCCCCCTTTAGGGATAGGCTAAATGAGTGGTAAAGCATGTGATGTTTTCCCATTGTAAACAATAACAAACACATACTCTCGCTCCAAACTCAACGTGCCAACGTTCATGAACTCAACCTAAGGGAAGTCCACATTCATGATCACCACAAGCAGAAGCATCAATTTATTTTTATATGACTATTATTATTTGTCATTAATAATAAACATGGTAGTTATTTCGAATAACTTTATCTTTATGACTATTATTATTTAGCGTTAACATGAAAAGGACTTTTGGGTACACCTTTGACAAATGCATGCTCATGAATAATGTGTAAAACCATATCATGTCATTTTAATTTTGAATTTGTTATTCATTTGATCTTGTTTTAAAGAAGTGAAATAGTAGGAAAGTTGTATATGCCTCTCGGATGAGACATGAAAGTTAAAAGGAATTGCAATACATTGCAAGGAAATTAATACAAGTGTATGATGTCATCCTTCAAGCTAGTTCCTCTTATATTAATAATTATTGAATATTAAAGTTCTTGGTAAGCTCTTTGCACAATTGTGACGTTTAAAGTATAAGGTTTTTTATTAAAACTAATACAACAACACCAAAGATAACTAACACAACAACTATATCAATAATAATAATTACTAATTCATAATCATAATCGTTATTTTAAATAATACTTTATATAATTTATAATTGATAAAATTAGATAAAATACCTTATATAAATAAGTTTTTACTCCATAAGCAATATCTTATATATATTTTTGGTCAGCAATAATTTTATTTAGCAAAAGTGAAGAAATATATATACCAACAACAGTGTAGCAAACTATTTATCCATATTGTTTGTGCTAAGTTTTAAAATAAAACCAAAATTTTACATCTACAAAAGCAATTTGGATATCTAGTTATCCTGGTACTTTGATTCCACATAGTAAAGTAAAAGCAACCTAAAGAGTTCAAAAAACTATCATTCCAAGGACTAGCTAGGCGAGAGGCCACCTACCCTCTCATGGCGGTCTTGATCTAGAAGCCTGGGGGAGTTGACCTTTTGGTCTTCCTCATGACGTTCCTAGTTCCCAATGCAAGCCTGAATATCTTGGAGTTGATAATGAACCTCCATGAGCTGCTCTGGGATTTCTTCCTTGTCCTCTTGGTTGCCCAACAGATTCTTACTCGGGAAAGTTTTGATATGCCAGTATAAGTTGACAATTTTCAAAAATTTAGTATCTACAGTGCGTGAGCTTCTCGTGTCAGGAACCCAGTTTCCAAATTTCGCATCGATCTCCCAATCATACACTGTGTCGCGCTCCTTGCAGACCTCAGCATCCACATAGGTGAGTGCAGTCTGGATACATGGAGAAATTTGTTGTTGGAAATCATAGGTTTTCGCTTGAGCTAAGAGCATCATTCAAAGGTTGGAAGGCTTAGGACTTACATTTTTGGAGGACGATGGGTCAGGATGGGCTCGACACCCCCTGCAATATCCCCTCAAATATCCTTAGGCAGGTGGCATCTCTGCAGGTAGAACAATGTATACAAGAGAAAGATGCACCGAAGGATTCCACCTCTGCTAGGGGATTACCAAATTCTTCAACACTAAGTTGCTTGGAATATTTTCACCCTTGATCCTTAAAAAATGACCAGAAATCACTACCACTTTCCAAGTTGAAACCAAAATCCCCGCAGGATGAATAGTGCAATCGATGTTCTATTGTCGCGCCATGCTATGATGATCCATTAGATTGGATTAATGGGGAGTTATTTCTTGTGAATAGTTATCAATTCCATCATACCTAGGAATGGATTTCCAAGTACAGGCCAACACCCATAATGGATCCTCACACAGACTAAACATCGTTTGGAATAACCTCGTAAGCGTTGTATGCCAGGTGGGGAGTCTTCATGTTGTGAACGCTCCTATCCTGGATGATTCTTGAAGGGGCATCTCTCCCATCATCTTACTTTCTTGTCACCCCATCTGGGGTTGGCCCATCCTCCCTGGCAAGGATGTGGCACTGATCAGCTAAAGTATATGTCTTACTGGGGTCCCATTTTTTGTCTAGGATTCCTTGTGTGACCATGATTCCTTTGTTTTCCAGGGTGTTGGAAAGTTTGTTGTCTATTCTACAAACATACATTGGAATAAGAGAAGGGATGTCTAGGAGGAGAGTTTTTATATCTTCCAAGTTGCTTTCGAGATGCCAAAAATTCACAATCATGTTGATAAGCATTCGTTGTTGTAATTTTATGAGCATATTGATTATTATTTGTGAATCCCCCTCCACCAATAACCCAAATAATTCTTTGTGCCTGGCTATGACGATACCATGGTTCAAAGCCTGAATTTCCATAGTATTGTTAATGTTCACACTTATATTTCCAACGTAGATCCATAACAAGTGGACATACTCATCTCTGAAGGCTCCTCCAAACCCCGCAGGGCCTGGGTTCACCTTCAACGCTTCGTCAAAGTTAAGATTAATAAAGCCTAGGGGAGGAAGGGTCCATTTATTGGAAGGGGTCAGACGAGGAATTTTGCTTTTGTTTTGAGTAGATACGCCAAAGCTGGGAGACATATTGAGTGCCAAAAGGATGTGTAGGTCCCTATGATCCCCTTTTCAGTCCCGATCAGTCTAGGTTTGGAGGAGAACTGAGTTTCTTATGGCATCTTTGATTCTAATCCAAACCTCTTGGATTTCCATCTCCTTTGATTTGGAAATGCGTCAATTTCTTTCTTTCCATGTTTCCCATAACAAAAAGCTTGGGACAAGTTTCCAAGATTTGTTTACCATTGGGTTGGGGGTAATTTGTTGATTCCATCTTGATATTTTTTTTTTTATGTTCATTCGATCACGATCATATCATCTGAAGATCAGGTCATATTGGTCCCAGAGGGTAGAGACACGAGTGCATTCGTTAAATAGATTCTCTAAGGTTTCGGCCTGGTTTTTGCGCAGAAAGAAAAAGGAGGGACCTGAAAATCGTTTTTTGGTTAGGTTATCCCAAGTATGAATTTTTCGATGAGCTACGAGCCATAGGAACGTTGATATTTTGGGCCATAGTTGTTGCATCCAGATTATGTTCTATATTTAAACTTGAGGATGATTTTGGTAGTTTGAAACAATGCAAAATGCCTCTCTAAAAGAAAAACTACCACTTGATTGTTTTCCCCAAAGAAGTTGATCAGGTTGGTCACTAGTTTGTATCTTTTGAGAGGTCAAATCCTCCCAGAATGCATAACAATCCACAAGGTTGGGGGCAAAGTCCACTGATCTTTCCGGAGCATGTTTCTCCATTGTTGACACTATTATGTGGGGCTCCAATAATGATGGATATGAGTTTTGTTCTTGTTTGTCATAGTTAGCTTAAATCTATCCAACTCAGTCCTTTCATCCCATTTCAACGGTTGATTCCATGCATCCTCCCAAAAGAGGGCAGATGCCCATTCGTGACCTCCCAAAAACAGTGTTGTTGAAATAGATCATAGTTTAGCCATGGAGTGTTCTAGATGGAGGATCTTGGTGGGGTGTTATCCATTCGAATGAGGTTTTTCACTGACTAGTTAGTTGCATACTTGTATTTCCAAAAGCGACCTTGTTGGGTTGAGTGTTGTTGAGCCATAACCACTAAGTTTTGGCACCAAGAACTAAATTTAAGATGCCTAGATCACAGAGACCAATCCCTCTAGCTAGTTTTGGGAGGTAGACTATGGACCAAGAAACAAGGGCCCATTTCCTTGACATTTTGTGTCGTCCCCATAGGAAATATCTTTGCATGTTGCGGATCACCTTAAGGATATATTTTGAAGCAACAAGGGAAGATAATAGGTATAGTGGCATATCTTTCAGAATAGATTTTACTAGCACCAATTGTCTAGTTAGGTTTAGAGAACGAAATGCCCAACTGTCCAGTTTTTTGATCATTCGTGTGAGTAAATCCTCCCAAGAAGATTTCTTTAGAGAATTTTCCACAAGGGGATCCCCCAAATATTTTGAGGGAAGAGTAATTCTTTTAAATCCCAGTGATTCATTGACATTCCTGACACTTTCATGAAGTCTTGTAGTATCTTTTTGAAGGCCATTACTTCACAAATAGTTGGAGTGCCCATGAGCATAGTATCGTCCAAAACATGTTGGTGGGAGGTTGACATGATTTCCCCATGGAGTTGAAGTCCTTTCACTCATCCTTCAGTTTTTGCATCTTTGATGTGCCTACCCAGACCCTCTGTCATTAAGATAAAGAGGGAGGGGGAGAGGGGATCCCCTTGCCTTATACCATGAGTAGGAGATAAGGGTTTGGAGAGGTAACCATTGATGAGGATAAATAAGAAAGTAGAGGAGGTCAGAGACATTACCCAGTGATTCCAATAATTTTTCAAAGCTAAAAGCTACAAGGATATGTTGAATGTACTGTCAGCATAGTTTATCAAAGGCTTTTGACATATCCATTTTTATCAGCATGCTTGGTTTTTAGAGGTTTTCAAGGAGTGAATCATTTCATGGGAAAGGATAATGTTGTATAAGATTTGTCGACCTTCAACATAGCCAAATTTCTCCTGGGATATGAGGCTGGGAAAGAGAGGTTTTAGATGATTGACAATAATTATGGTGATAATTTTGTAAACAACATTGCAAAGTGCAATGGGGAGAATTTTTTTGGGATCCTCTAATTTGTCTTCTTTGGGTATCAGAGTGAGAAAGGTAGCATTTAGAGCAGGAAGGACATTTAGGTGAGTTCTTGAGTCCTCCACTATCTCAAGGATGTTGTTTTTAATGATAATCCAGTAAGCATTGAAAAAATAGGTAGTGAAGCCATCACGGCTAGGGGATTTACTTTTGGGCATATTGAGAACAGTTGTTTCCACCTCCTCCAAGGTGATCTATTACATCAAGGCCTCATGTTGATAAATAGTGACTAGATTGGGTATGTGTTGAGTGATTCTATCAATGGTTAGCTAGAGGTTGGTCTGCGGTTCCTCCATGAGAGTACTAAAGTATTGATTTAATTCCTCTTCGATTTTTTATTCATGAATGGAGAATTTGGATCCATTACTTTCCTTTAAATTTGTTATCCTATTCTGGTGCCTGTGTTGAACTATAGAGTAGTGAAATATTTTTGAGTTTTTCTCCTGAGATTGGAGCCAGCGGACCCTAGATTTTTGTCTCCATAACTAATCTTCTTATTTAAGGAAGCTAGATAATTGGGTATTCATATTTTCTTCTCTCGTTGTCAGTTCATCGGTTCTACTAGTTGAGATGATCTGTTGCTGAATAAGTTTGATTTGATGTTCAAGGTCTTGCTTAGCCTTGAAAATGTCTCCAAATTCTTCTATGTTCCATTGTTTAAGGTGAAGCTTAAGGTTTTTAAGGTGTTTTTGTAACTTATTCATCGGAGTGTCATGGGATATTGATGCCTCTTTTCACCATTTATCTATGTTTCTCTGGAAGGAGGGGTGATCAATCCAGAATGATTTGAATCTAAAGGGATGATTCTTTGGGATGGATTTTATGTCAAGTTCAACACATATCGACCAATGATTGGACCCGAAGGAAGGGAGAATGTAAGCCTCAATCGTTGGTCCTCTAAGAAGGAGAGAGTCTGAGAGCAGGAAGCAATCAAGTATGGAGGATATTTGATGAGTGGCTCCCCTGTGATTATTCCATGTGTTGGAGTCGCCTTTGTTTTTTAGCCTGTTTTGAATTTCATATCTTAATGCTCGAAATCGAAAGATGGTTTTCGTATTTTCCTTCATTTGTTCCAAAATCTTTGAAGTCTCATCACGCGAACGACGACGGTTATCATACTCTAAAGGCGAGTTCTACTTTTCGTTCAAATGATTTTCCCCTTTTTTTACCTCGGGATTTCGTATGTCAGATGTTATAGATCACATAGTTCGCAAGTCCCGAAGAGAGAAACGACGAAATCACTTTAAAGTTTTACTCAGGTTAGTAGTGAGAGTAAATTTTTTCTAAACTACGGTTGAGCATCATCGGGGTTTCACGTCTCGGCGGTCACTAACTCCAAAAGTCTTACTTTCGTAACCCCGATAGACGAAACCACGAGATTCTCGTTTTAGTAACCCGTGTTAATGATAAAGGTAAAAATCTTAGCCGCAGTTAAGCTCTGTCGAGAATTCGCAACTCGACGTATTTTCCTTTAAATGCTACATTGTCAAAGCCCCGAGTCGCGAAGTCACGATAAATATAGAAACATAATTAATTAAACACTTAATCTGATTTTATCCCCCATTTTAATTAAGTCATATCATCGTGATCTCGCGATTTCGCAACTCGGCATACGAACTTCCCGGAAGCTATACCTTCGAAGCTTCGAGTCACGAAGTTGCGATATAAATAATCACGTAATTAATTAAGCGCCTAATCATAATTATGTTTTTAACAAAAAATAATCATCGCAATCTCGGGTCTTAGAGGTTCAAAAGGTTAAAGCGAAAACTCCCGATGTAGCGAGTACCGGAAGATTAATTAACATTGATAAAACCTGATTAATTGAGCTAAGCCAGCATTTCTCGTGATTTGATGCATGCATAGTCTACGAGGCAGTATTAATTTTTCCTTACACCAACTGACATTTCGAAGTGCCAAAATTTATGGCATTAATTAGAAACAAGGCGAATCGACAAGTAAGGATTGTGTTTTTATTACTAAATTTATATTTAAGCACGATTTGACCGTTCTGCTCTTGAAAAGTACCAGTTTTAAATGGTTAAATATATAGAGTTGTTACTTGTTATCGCGAATTCATTTCTATATTACGCAGAGAAAGCTTTTCTCAGCGAACTAATTTCTGTATGTATACATATTTTTATCGCAGAAGAGCTAAAGCAGGATCCCCCGCTATGGCCCCGCGAAAATCTTATAAAGCCAACATTGAGGTTTCGGGACAAGGTTCAGACAATGTCACTGATACTTCACCCCGAAGTGTCGACTCTGTCAAGACCTGGTCGTTTGTTTCTGATGTTCTACAGTCTGAATTGGTAGATTATTCTGATGATTCTAGTGACAATGAAAAAGACGACCTGACCACTAAATATAAGATCGTCGTCCAATCTGGAATGCATAAATTAGCGCCCTGGCCAGGACTGCTCCCTTACTATGATATGGTCCGGTGGGCATTAGACCATGTGGACATACCAACCAGAACCATCATCAATGAACATAAAGTCACTATTGGGACTTTCAGACCTGAACAACTGCAGGCTATGTACAAGTTGCCTACCGTGTCGGACCTTACATACGATGTCGAATTCTTGGAGAAATTCAAACAGAAGGAATCTGTGCAATATGACAAGACTATGTCTAGTTTAATCAGAGATTGGGTTTCACACCTTGCGAAGTTCAGGGCAGACAATAATGGTATATATTCAATAGCTTCCTTGGAACCACAGTTCAAATATGTAGCTATGATGACCTGTAGATTATACGGGAGAGATGACACCACACATTTATTTCTTCAGTGGGTGCCCTTAATACATCAAGTCGCTGAAGGTTGTTCCTTTGACTGGGCTAAAATGTTGTCTGATAGCTTGACCAGTCGAGTTACAGAGTATCGGGCGCAGAGGGAGAGCAGAAAAATTGCTTCATTCTTTATTTCCACGTACATTATGGACGTTGTGTGTTTTCTAACGCCCTTTCCCTTAATGAGATAGAGTTGGATTCCATCAGAGGTCGAGCCCATCCACATCTACCATTCAAAACTGTGGGAGAACAAAGCGACGGATTTTGTGTATGAAATTTTTAACTGGGTAATGGTACCGCTGCATGTCACTATTTTTGGCCACCCGCCACCCAGGATCTCGGACAGTATAGCGATGAATCTGAGCAATATAGCCAACTGGTATGTAGAAGTAGAATTCTCATATCTCAGAGTTTTCGGGGCTTCTGTTCCCCCGCATGCATTACCACTATTCATACCCGACAAGTTGGCTTGTCGTGAGGTTGCTAGGAAAACCATAATTGGTGGCATAAGCAAGGAGCTTAAGGGATATTCAAAGAAGGTATGGCCACCTTTTCCTGTTCATTTAAATTCATATTCTTTGTTAGATTTCGGGCATGCTAAAGCTGAGGCAGCAGCCCTGGAACACCTAAATTTGGTTCACATCGAATTCAAGAAGCACGATTCGCAAAGGGTCGTAAGTAATCACTTGGCCAGTTGTGGACTCAAAAGGTTCGAACACGAGAATTCACCCTCAGATGAAATCTTCCGAGGCGCAAGATGTTATGCCGAGATTTTGGCTCGGATACAATCCCTGGCACCCAAAGAGAGGGCCGATGTTCTGAAATTCCAAGAACATCGACGCAGTTGCCTCCTTGCAGTATTGCGGGGTGAGAATCCAAGTACAACAGAGGTGAAACAAAAAGAAGTTGAAGGCTCCAAAGATGCGACACCCAGCCAAGAAAAACACCAAGACGGGGAAGAGCAAACTAGGAGTCCGAAAACAAAGATAAAGACTCCCGAGCCATCGAAAAAGTAGACTCCAGTTACTACTCCAGGACAACCAGCTAAGAAAATCGGAGATCCCATCGCCTCTATCACTCCCTTGCAGTCAACTCAGGGAAACATAGACGCAGGGTGGATTTTAAATGAAGAATTGAGACCTATAAGGATGGAAGAGCTCCCTCCAAATGAGTTCTTTTTTGATAAGAAGAGAAAGGTTGTGGTAAAAAGAGAATTCTATCAGGAAGGGGGATCAACAACCAAGAAGTACAAAGTTTTGACCGATGGGAAAGACAAGAAGAAAGACGAGTTTGCTACAGAGATAGTCGGGACCTTAGGGGCAGATGCCACAACAAACCAATTTTCAGTCGGGGTTTTGAAAAATCAGTTGAAGCGAAAAAATCGCCTCATCAAAACCTTAGAAGCTAGACTAGCCATGGTAGAGGAGGATGCCAAGGACCAAGCGAGCACAGGAATAGAAAAAGCAAGGATGGCTGATAAAAGCGAGATAGAGCTGCTCAAAACTAGGCTCAAACAAGCAGAGTTGGTAGTTCAGAACGGTTAGATACAAGCGGGCTAGCAAAAGGACTTGATTGAACAACTACAGGCTAGAGTGGAAATCATCAAAAGTAAAGTTATAGATATCGGGATGTTCCAGTCCCAGGCGATGGAGATTCGGAGCAGGGTTTCTGCAGCCCACTGAAATTTACTCGCCAAGGTAGATATAATTCGGGACAACTGCTTACTCGTTAATGAAGTATTGGAAAATTTATCTGTCAAAGAAAGAGAAGCTGGAGCAGCTCGGGTCACTTTTCAAGAGGCTTTGATAGCTACAAACAATAGGGAATTGGGAAGTACTCCCAGGTTTTCCATTTCGGAGCAGACCAGAGGAAATATTTTATTGAAAGAATGGGAGCACAGTATATCAGAAGGTAAACTACAAGCCAACAAGGTAATGAAATCCTTTGAAGAGGATTTTGGCTCTATAGATGGTAATCTGTTAGGTATTGATAATGAAGGTAGTGCTAAGACATTTAGTCAAATGAATATAGCGAAAATCTCTCTTGATATAAATGAAAAAGAAGAAAGAGATTCGGCCGAAATCTCACAAGTAACTATGGCAGACATAGTTCAAATAGATAGATGTATGATTAAACCCAGTGTGCAATTATGCGCTATTGACATCATAGACCGACAGATGGAAGAAAGGTTACCGCAATTAGCCCGAGATTGTTACTCTTTTGAGGCCAACTGTCAAGCGGAACCGTCAAGTTTGATATCTAGGCTGGTGGAAAGATGTGTCACTTTTACCGAGCATGTGAGAGGACAAGCTTCTAGTACCAAATAAAGACAGAGATGAAGAAATGGAATGATTGTTCTCCTTCTTATCGTAACTGAAAATCTTGTAACGATTGAGATTCCATCTTATGTAAAACTGTATAAATATACCATAGAAAGAAAGAAAAGGGGCTGGACCTTTTTGTGTCGATTGTAATAGAGGTTTTCCATTTTGAGAGTTAATATAAAGCAAATCCGAAGATTCTCAATTCCTTCACGACTATGTTATGAGTTTGTTTCCTTGTATCTCATATTTCATTTCATTTCATATTTGTATCTGATGAATGCTTCACTATAATTTAGTACAACCTCTACTATAGTGAATGAATTTTGGTTTTCTATATTGTTTATTGTGTTTCCTCTGTACCAGCTATCAGCAGGTATAAGACCAGTCAACAGTTTAGAATTATATATATATATTATGCTTCATCGGGTCATTTCTTTACCTTTTTCTTCTTCTGTTTATAAGTGAGATTCTCCCTCGATAGGAGCCTTACATGATAGACAACTTAATGTTTTCCCCCACCTCATACATCTTTATTAAAATATAACTCAGTTACGGGAAAGGGCCTTTGGTTTGCACCCTATTTCACTACTGGAACTGTAAACTCTCCTTTATACGACCAAATTGAGACAGCACCTAATTTTCCCCCGAGATTTTCTTATCATTCTATTCCTCTATGACTGTCCCTGTAACAAGATAGCCTAATATCGAACCTGGACTATCAGATCAAACACATATTGTCTTAAATCTTTTTGATAATATTCTTAAAATAGCCACTACCCGGGTTGAACTCGAACGTTCATGGGCAGCGATTGAAAGGGATATAAACATCCAGGAACAGTTGGAAGCTAGACAACCCCAACTCAGAAATCAACCCTAGTTTCCCTTACCGAAGGTTGACGTTTCTTCCTTCTCTACCCCTTACTCACTTTCAGATGCCTAGACACTGTACTTCTAAGCCTTAAGTACAGACTCTGGAAATACACCATGTGTGAATATTGTTTGTTGTTTCCCAGTCGACCAAGTACAAGGCGTGAATTGTCTCTTTAAAACTGTCTGAGCCGTGATCTAGTCATCGGATTCCTCATTTTTTATCGGTCAAGGAAGTTCTCATATTAAAGTCGCATTCAATAATCCATTGGTGGGCTCCAACCAGGTTTTGGAGATTACACAAAGAATGAAGGAAATCATTGTTTCCCTTGTAATCTAGGGACCATACACGTTGGTGATGAACCATGAATCCATTGAGGCCACAGGTTGAAAATGGGAATAAAGAGTTCATTTAGTTGAAAAGAAGTTCGAGAGGAACATTTCCCTAGGTTTACAAAGCAAGGCCAAACCTCCTGAGGCACCTTCTGCATCAATGGCTATGTATCTACAACTTGACAAACATTTGGTTTCCAGTATGATCCAAATTACTTTTGCCATGAAATGAGAGCGGAAATATAATAAAAAAATGAACAGAGATATCGCAGATATCGAATAATATAACAGAAATGTATCAGAGATGCAACCATAAAAACAGAGATACAATAATCCACAATTTTCTATTAATGAGCGAAAATGTACAAAGACTGTAAAAATATAGAGCGAACAACTCGTTAGAATGGTGCCATCTCATCTCTGAGAAGAGATGTGACAGCTACTCGCATTCGCAAGAAGATGATCATTACAATGAGGCTTCAAAGTCCTTTTTAACATAAGTAAAATCCAAAACCCTAGCCCCGGAAGATGAAAATCCAAAAGGTTTGCAGGCCCCGATGGGGGTAGTTGATACGTCAAGTTCTCGGGGGCATAACGTTTGCATACTATCTCTATTTGGGGCCCTCGATACACCGTTGGAAAGTTCTAACCGAGAAGAAAAATTTCCGACTAGACGAACTCAGTGCCTTCAACAATAACCTGGGCCCTAAATCCCCAAAAAACGTCGTTTAGGGCCTCAAAAGGCTTCGAAAGTTTGGAACCCAAAAAACTGCCGAAAAACTGCCAAGATGGAAAATTGTTTTTTGAGCCCGTGAAATAGGTGGGTGGCCATTAATATCCTCCTAGATTAATCCTCCCTCCTTAGGAAACAATGGTCTCCATTGTCTTGAGTTCTCGGGGGAGAGAGGGAACTGTTTGTTGAATTTGAATCTTGGTGAGTTGCTTTCCTTGCTAGAGACGTCGCGTTGCTCAGTCTGGGGAAGGTTGTCACAAAGCTTTTGCTAGCAGGGTTGAATTTGTTCAACTGGTCGAGCTACCTAAGATGACTGTGTGCAGAAGGAATTTTTGTGCTTTGCTGAAATCTTGTCGACCTGCTTCTATTGGATAGAAGGTGCTTGGTTCGAGGCTGTAGTGGTTGCAGTACCCTTTTGTTCACCTTTTGAATAGATTGTGAAGAAGTTGAATTTTGTAGACCTTGCAACATTGTTTAGGTGGAACAGTATTTGGAACTACCTTTGGTATTCTATAGAGACGACCCCCCAAAGTAACAATGACACTACCGGGTCAAGACTCCTAAACAACGAGACGCTTCCACATATATGGTTGGCCTAAGAGAACATCACAGACATACAGTGGGGAAACATCACATAATACCTCATCCTTTAAGGGTTGGATTTCGTATGAAAATCAACACTACTGGCTGACACAAAGATATCATCCCTAGTGAAGCCACCCAATGTTGTATGGTTGGGGGTGTGGTGTTGTCGATAGTCCCAACTGTTTGACGACCTCTACTAAGATCAGGTTCTTCTGGCTTCCACTATCAATAATAAAATGCAGTGGGGTACCCTTCACCCACATCTATGAATGAAAAAGGTGTTCCCCCTCTTCGGGATTTGTTGGTTCTTTTGGTTGAATTGTTGCGATCGCGAAAATAGAAGTGGGATCTGCGTCGATGATCTTTCTTCTATCATTATTTTCTGAATCAGATTCTGAATTAGGGTTCGGCTCCTTGTCTTTGATATCAACCACCAATGATTTTTTTGAGCGACAGTCATCAGTGTTGTGCTAGGGACTTATGTGGAAATCACATCATTTTCCAGTGCCCTTCTTCATCTTTATGTGACCCTTCTTTTCCTATGGATTAGACTAGTTTTCAAGAAGTTGTTTGTTAGGGTCATATTTCTCATACTTTGGTTGTTGCAGATTTGCATATCCGAACTCTCGTTTGTTTTGGTGCCTAAATTTCTGCTTTATTTTAACTACATATCGATACACAACACCGAGTGATGAGATATCCAGAAAATCCATTTCAGTTTGGATGTCTATGTGCAGAGCCCTACGGTATTTCAGAACCAAATGTTGCTCAGAGTCTTTGATACCCAACTTGGTGTGCAAGGTATGGAAGGTATTGGTGAAATCTGACACTGTTTGACCCCTCTCTTGTTACAGTGTGGTCCATCTCATGTATTGGTATTCATAGTTTTCAACAGGGTAATATTGTTCCTTGACCGCATGCACAAAACAATCCCAAGTGGGATCAACCCCATATATTCCTGACTCCTCTGTGGAACTTTTCTCCCAGTAAGTTTCCCACCAATGTTTGACATGGGGGATAGCCTTAAGGAGTGCGAAGGTGATATTTTCCCTGTCAGAAAATTGGTGAACAAAGAAATAACCTTCTAGCATATTTAACCATTTATCTAGGGAATCCACATCTATCTGACCTTCAAATACGAGAATATCAAAATTAACCTGTACCTTTAAAGGTGAGGTGCATCCAAAGTGGATTCTTGATGAATATGTGCATGCTTTTATCAACGGGCATTGAAGGATGTGGTAAAAATTCTCCATCATTTCATCCCTCCGTCGCGTGAGAGCTTGCTCAAGCAACAAATTAATAGAATCTTTTGCTCCATCGTTTTTCTTTTCTTCCACCATGGAGGGTTTCTTGGGTGTGCGAGAGAAATTTTACTCAAAAGAGAAAAGGTCAAGACCCAATCTGATATACTCAGACCTCGTCGGGGACATGCACTGAAAAACAATCAAGAGGAGCCTACTCTGATACCAACGATTTGAATAATTTCCGGCACGAAATGAGAGCAGAGATATAATAAATAAATGAACAGAGATATCACAGATATCCAATAATATAATAGAAATGTATCAGAGATGAAACCATAAACACAGAGATACAGTAATACACAATTTTCTATTAATGAGCGAAAATGTACAAAGACTGTAAAAATACAAAGCGAAAGACTCGCTAGAATGGTGGAAACTTATCTCTGAGAAGAGATGTGATGGCTACTCGCATTTGCAAGAACATGATCGTTACAATGAAGATCCAAAGGCCTTTTTAACATAAGTAAAATCTAAAACCCTAACCCGAGAAGATGCAAATCCAAAAGGTTTCCAGGCCCTGATGGGGGTAGTTGATACGTCAAATTCTCGGGGGCATAAATTTTGCATATGATCTCTATTTGGGGTGCTCAATACACCATTGGAAAGGTCTAACCGAGAAGAACGATTTTCAATTGGCCTAGGTTAGTGTTTTGGGCAATCACTTGGGACCCAAATCCCTAAAAACCATCGTTTAGGGCGTCAAAACGGCCCCAGAAGTTTGGAACCCGAAAAACTGTTGAAAAACCACCAAGATGGAAAAAAAAAATTGAGCCTGTGGAATTGGTCGGTGGCCACTGATATCCACCTAGATCACAATATGTGGATAGATTCTAAGGTGCATTTAGTTTCTTGAATCATGAGAATATAAGGTTTTTTTTAAGGATCAAATTTATTAAAATTCTTTGTTTGTTGGGGCTATTGAGCCCCCTGATTTTCCAAGAGATACACTTAATTGGGGGTTGGAGGGATCTACATGGAAATTTTTTGTCATTAGATTGATCCTACTCGAATTTACCAAAAATTCATCCAGATCCTGGAGGATTTGCATATTGCATCGACATACTCACTTTTTTCCCTCTTTTATTTACTTAGGAACCTCCCTTGATACAACATTTTTTATTCCTAGAGTAGAAGTGACAGTGTGCTTACCTTTATTTGCATATGTGGGTTTGGATTTGGATTTGAGTGGAGTTGATTAGAGAAGTTGAATCTTATTTTCTAGAATGGATTTGGCTTCCTTTTCGGTGCATGCATCTGCTATTACGTGGAGATCCAACTCACCTAATTCCATTTCCTCTATCTCGTCCAAATCCTAGTTCCCTTCCTCTATAGGAGCCATTTCTTCATCAATCTCGGCATGCATGTTCTCAGTTCTGGAAGGTTCCTTAGCCTTGCCTCTATTTTCATTGTTGTCTCGATGGGAGGGTGTTTTTGAGGTTGCATGTTGTTAATTTTGTTGTTGAGAATGTCATGCATCATGATCATGCTCTTACATAGAAGATAGTGTCTCAAAAGTGTTGCTTATTTTGGGTCCCTTTAGATTGAGAGGCGATGAAATTTTTCAAAGGGTTTTGTTTTTGTTGGGGACTTTCCTGAACCCTTCCTCATCCTTGGTTTGTGGATTCTTGGCTTGATTAGAGACATAATTCAAAGGGAAATCCTCGAATAAGTTCCCATGGGAATGGAATTTATGACAACGGAAAGAGATGTACTAATACTCAATGGTTTGGATCCATTCAGAGACTCACAACCCTAAGAAAATGGAGTTCGGCATGGGTTTTGACACATCTAGATAGACACATATTATAGTGTAGGAAGTATATATTCCATGCTTGGTGGCTTCCGCGATTTTCAAAAATAATCCTAAGGTATTTCCAATACCTTCCAGGATTTCTGGATCCCAATATTCCTATGGAAAAGAGTGCAAACGGATCCATACTAGTGCTATAGTGAAATTTTCCTAGGATGGGCTAAATTTTTCTATCCTTAGACGTAGACATAGTTCTGTTGAGTTTCAAAAATACAGTTCGTTCTCAAATACCCTTTCATGATCCTCAACATCATTGAAGATTGGAGTAAAGAAGCTTTTGGAGCCCAGTTTTAGCTCGACATCTCTTTTTGGTTTCCATCGTGTCTTTATCCACCACATTAGAGATTTGTTTAGGGCCATAGACCCATGAATTTGTAGAGGTGTGATCTTTCTTATGCTAAATGGTTTCTCTTATTTTGTTGGATCTGATGTCATATTTGGGGGTTTTTCTTGCCTGCGTGGATGCAACTTCCTATATGACATGTGCTCTTCATTATTTTCATATCTGAGGATTTTGAGAGACGATGGAGTAGAATTTGTTGGATGGTGTGTGGGGTCACTATTAGATCCTGCTACAATATTGCGGAAGGAAGGAGTCCCTTTGTCATCGTCATTGCTGAGACATCAAAAGACCCTAACCACTAAGAGAAATCAAGTTCAAAGCCAACTAAGTTTCAACAATTCTTATGTACATTGAAATTATAATTAATTTTTTTTAAAACACTCAAAATATCTCTTATATCATTAACTCATTATACTTTATAAATTATTTAACATAATCATTGTTGATAAAACTAATAATCATTACCTAGTAATTGTCATTGTTGAATTAGTAACAATTACTAATTCATAATCATTACATTAAATGATAATTTACATAATTTATAATTTATAATTTATTACACTAAATATCCTAGGTAAACAAGTTTTTACTCCATAATTCTAATTAATATTCTTTAAAACACTCAAAATATCTTTCCTGTCATTAACCCATTATACTTTATATATTGTTTAACATAATCGCCATTGATTTATTCAGAAGTATATTCACATTGCTAATAAAATATAAAAAATCCATTAAAAACAAATAATAAAATGTCTAACAAAACCATATATCAACCCAAAACAATTGGTTTTTTATTGTAATAAAAAATGACAATACAACCTTTTAATACCTTAACATATTTTACCTTTACAAAAGCAATGCAACTAAACAACATATCAACCCAAAAAAATTGGTTGTTTATTGTAATAAAAAATGACAATACAATCTGTTAATACCTTAGCATATTCTACCTCTACAAAAGCAATGCAACTGGATGAGCAATAATCTAGGGATTCTAGTGATCAATATCTTACATGAGCTAAAAGTCTAATTAATATTAATTGAAAAAATAAAAACAATTCCCATTTCCTTAAAAAATGAGAATTCTCAATGTTGATTTATTAAAAAACAAATGTGTTTATGAAATCCAAAAAAAGTTGAATAAAAAGGAGTTTTACAAATCATAGTTTCACCATATTCTAAATGTTTCATAGTTCCATTCCAATTATGTGTTCCATAGTTTCACCATATTCTAAATGTTTTAACCAAAAAAATGTGTTTTGTATGAACTTTATCCAACACGTTGTTGGAGTCGGTGCATAACTAACTATGTCCATTCATAACCATTTATATACGAGTATGTCCATTTATAGCAGTTTATGTCATAGCTTAAACATCCTATAGGTGACGTGCATGCAACCCTCATAGATGGTGAGTGATACTTATGCTCACACACCGAGACCCCATTGTGTTTATTATACATTTAGAATTAGCAAAAGCAAAGCTTAAATCCAATGGTGTTTTCAATGTGGACATGTAATGTACCAAAAGCCCTTGGTATCCTTTTTGAGAAGAGGGGCCTTCTTTTTGTCTTTTGTTTTGAATATAATATTTTCAGGTTACATCCTTCTTTATTAAAGAGTCTCTTGTGAGACTTGTCTCCTTCTTTACTAAACAGACTCTTGTGAGACCTATCTTATCAAGTTGGAAATTTTTTTTGAAGCTTCATCGAATCTATTTAAAATTATTTATTTTAGTTTATTAGAAAGAAACATTCATAATCATTGGTTGCATTTCGACAATCCATTAATTATTTTTGGAACATTTACATATCTAGGTCTTTTTTGAATAATCCATTGGGAACATTTGAAATATATCATCAATTCCTTCTTAAATATATCCTCGATGTAAAAGCAAAGGCCATCAACTTTATTTAAAATATATTTTCCTTCTAAATGTTTTCGTCGGGCTCTTTTGAAAGATGGCCATCGACCACTTTCAAAAGATCCACTCGATAGATAGTTAGGCCTATTTAAAATAACATCTTTTGAATTCTCCTCGTAAGCCATCAAGCCAACTCAAAAGAGAATATTTTTATTTCCCCTCAAAGGCACTAGTACATTGGGCCTATTTTCCGACAATTTACCGATGCATGTTCGTTGTCATAATGTCTCAAGTACGACGAAGGCTACAACCAGTTTTTCATCATGTCACCTCTGTCGCAATTATGATGATCATGGTTTCATCACAATACAAATGAACACACATGTCGTACAATCGACCGACATTGTTCCCAAATCTAGGTTGTTCTCATCTTTGATCTGTCGTAAGAGCAACTAACCTACAACAAATGTTCCCCATCAGTTCGTCTCAAATCTATCACATTGTCATCGCTATTATGTTGAATGATCAATGAATGCCCATCGTAATATCGACAAATCATCGACGAATGTGCCCCATCGGTTCGTCACAACTCCATCATGTTTTCATCTCTATTTCGTCGTAAGAGCGACAAATCATCGACTAATGATCCCTACCAATTCATCACAACTCCATCATTTTTTCGTCTCCATTTTGTCATAAGAGCGACTAAGCTACGACAAATTGTCAACAAATGTTCCACAAAAGATCATCAGGATCTTGTCGAACTATTGATAGGGTATCGACGAATGGGTTGTATTTTTTACGGTTACCGGGTGAGGAAGAAAACATTACGCTAGTCGAACCATCGACGAACAGGCTTGTCGATGGTCTGACGAAGTATTATTCATAAAAAAATGTATAGTGTTGCTTCCAATGTATTGTTCTCGTAAGTCTTGACAAAAAGTATGTTATATTTTGATCTTAAAAATAAAATAAATATTGCTAAAAATGATAAAAGTAATATGGAAATCACTACTTGGCATAAGGGTGGGTGTTAAGGAGTGCATACATGCACTTCCTCAACCCCCCACTACCCACCCACCAAGTGTGTGAGGATATACAAAAACACACGCATGAACATCCCCACCCTCTTAGGATGAGGATATACAAAAGCACACATGGACATCCTTAGTACCCCACCCTCCCATGTTGTGGATATACAAAATCAAACACATAGACATATCATTCCCTGCCACCATAAAATTCTATCCTTTTCAAAACAACCAATGGAGAGCATCGCTGCCCTTTCTCCAAAGCTATTCAATTGAAATTTCCTAATGAGTGCATGAGTTCCATTCATCAAATATATTTGGAATATTATCAAAGACAACCCTTGGCTAGGCTACAGGCCTATGAATTCATACACAATGTTGTGCAATATTCAAAGAACAATTAGAAACTCCTAAGAGTAGTGTCATAGCATTGACTTAGAACAATATAATCAGTGAAAAACAAGACTATGTACTAAATACAATTTCTTAACATATTTAGGTGAAATAGTTTCATTGTTTTCACATTCAAGTGAGCATGAAAAAGCCCACTAGATTGGCATCATAGAGTGGGCAATATAAGTGATGGAAGATTACATAGCTCTAGTATCATCCCTCGTGATTTTGAGAACCATTGATGGCTAAGAAGGACCACCCTCCCACGGGTGCCAATATGTCTGGAGAATCAATGATGGCTAGGAAGGAACACCCTCCAACAAGTGCCAATATGGATGGAGGGCTTGTTGAGTAAGACATTGTAGTTGTTGCAGATGTGTGGAAATGGTAACGACCATCATCACACAATCATGATTGTGTTCACCAAAGAGCCATTATTGTGCAAATATAAGTACCATTCCACACTCACCTTTTATATCCTAATTATATACATTAAATACTTTGAAATGGATTGCAATAAAGACACCACATGATAAACTCCTTAAGTAAAATTGTCAGTCTGTTAAAATAAAAACATATTTTATATGCGAGTATGTCCATTTATAACCATGTTTATAGTAGTTTATCCATTAGGTGTCATAGCTTAAACATCCTATAGGTGTCGTGCATGCAACCCTGATAGACATGTTTCTTCATGAGATGGTGACTGATACTTATGCTCACACACGAAGGCCCCATTGTGTTTATTATACATTTCGAATTAGCAAAAGAAAAGGTTAAATCCAATGGTGTTTTCCATGTGGACATGTAATGTACCAAAATCCCTTGGTATCCTTTTTGAGAAGACGGGCCTTCTTTTTGTCTTTTGTTTTGAATATAATATTTTCAGGTTACATCCTTCTTTACTAATCAGTCTCTTGTGAGACCTGTCTCCTTCTTTACTAAACTCTCTCTTGTGAGATCTACCTTATCAAGATGGATTATTTTTTTAAGCTTCAACGAATCTATTTAAAATTCTTTATTTTAGTTTATTAGAAAGAAACATTCATAATCATTGGCTGCATTTCAACAATCCATTAACTATTTTTGGAACATTTACATATCTAGGTCTCTTTTGAATAACCCATTGGGAACATTTGAAATATATCATCAATTCCTTCTTAAATATATCCCCAATGCAAAAGCAAAGGCCATCAACTTTATTCAAAATATATTTTCCTTCCAAATGTTTTCGTTCAGCTCTTTCGAAAGATGGCAATCGACCACTTTCAAAAGATCCAATTGATAGATAGTGTTGGGACTCAGAAATGTCGTCTTTCCATCCACCTTTCCCTTCA
>SNQJ01S0088452.1:24175-38786 GCA_010110895.2 Picea sitchensis
TCTTGAAGGGCACGTCGCGCAAGGAAAACAGAAAGAGGTTAGTGGCACCCTTGGAGCACCTAGTGCGTCCTGAAGATCACATCACGATTTTAACTGGTAAGTGAATAAAACTAATTGGCCTTAAAATTAATGATGTGATAAGTAAGGTGTAAAAACATTTTTTCCAAAAAAAAAATGTCGCCCAACCTAGTGAAATTAAAACCTAGGTCTAAGTAGAAAATGTGTTAAAAAAAATTAATAAATAAACATGTAACAAGAAGGGGGGTGAGAAATTCAAACTCATTTATTAAAGTCAAAATTATAATGGAGGATTAAATTTTTAAAAAGGGGTAATGGTTGTTTTTTTATCTACATTTGCTAATTTAATTTTTAGTTAAAAAGAAAAGAGGGTAAATGGTTGTTTTTATCTACACTTGCTAAATTAATTTTTAATTAAAATGGAAAAAGGGTAAATGGTTGTTTATCTACACTTGCTAAATTGATTTTTAGTTAAATAGGAAAAAGGGGGAAATTTAAAAGAAAAAAGAAACTTAAAGAAAAAGGGAAACCTAAAGAAAAGGGGAAATGTAAAGAAAAAACTGAATGTCTAACTTAGTAAGTAATCTTTCCTTTGGAACTTTCTAATTATGAACTCAACTAGGAATTAAGTAAGACATAAGTCATTTAAAAAGTGTAAGGGAATTTTGGGACACCGAGGAGCGTTTTTAGGAATGCTCTTAGGTGGATGAGGGAAATATGAACATTAAATTAATTAATAAAATTTATTTTCTAGTGCAACTAGGGGATTGAGCGACATGTGTACATGGGAGGTTTTTCAAAATTAATTAACTTAAAAAGGAATTCAATGAGAATTTGGGAAACTAATTACTTAAAAACTCTATAAAAAGGATGATGGAGGAGGAGTATGGATCTCATCTTTTTGCGTAATGTTATGCTGATGAAATTTTAGCTTAACTTAACTTTCTCTTGTGGGAGTTGGGATACCCAGCTCGGGTAACGAGTGGTAGCTCGACCTTGTGAGACAAGTTGGGTGCTATCATTCTCTGTTATTGTGTGTGTGGCCCCTTTGTGGCTCGGGGGGCTCAAGGGGAAGAAGAGTACCCCTAGTGTTGGCTGGGAGGTACTGGTGAGGTCACATCGATCGACAAGCGGGAGCTGGATGGAGCGCACGCATAACAACGACTCGAAGCTTTTGCATTTGGATAAGGTACACATGTGTATATTTGTATTGAATGGTAGATTAAATATTGTTGCTGTGCCTTCAGTAATGTACTTCTATTGTGTTAAAGATTATGTTTTATTCATCATAACACTATCCAGAGATTTCTTTTTATCTTCAACAATTTGTCTTGATGAACCCAATGTCTTATGATCAAGGAACTTAAATTCATCCCATCCTTATGCTCATAGTATTTTGAATTTTTTTCCCTTGGCAAACCCAACCTTTGATTTCAATGACTTATCTGCGTTTGTTTTTATTGATTAATACGAAGAAAAATTGTTTTTTATCTTCTTTCCCTTATCCCCTAAGTTATTAGTCTGTGCCTGAGCAATTAGTCAAGAGCTGAATCTACGGTCGTCACTCCGGTGTTAAAGACTTATAGATTCAAATGCCCTGCTTTCCTGTGCATGGATAATAAGTGAAGGATGAATTTTCGCCCAACTATCTATCCCTTACTTATCTCTGTGTTTTCCTCTTATGATAAATCTTTGCGCTTGAATGATAAATATTTGCATTTTCTAGATGATTAATCGTTGTGTTTTTGTGAATGAGTATCTCTGCATATTGAGTGATTCATTTCTGAATGAGTAATATTTGTGTTTCTGTGAATGAGTATATTTCCGTCGTTGATTGATTCATTGTTGAATGATTAATATTGCGCCTTCTTATGAATGAATTTTCTCTTAATTAAAACGTTTTCAGGAATGCAAAAACGTGGTTCTTACATCCACCGATCATGAATGAATTTTCTCTTAATTAAAATGTTATCAGGAATGAAAAAACGTGGCTCTTACATCCATAGATCATGAATGAATTTTCTCTTAATTAGAATGTTTTCAGGAATGCAAAAACGTGGCTCTTACATCCACAGATCATGAATTAATTTTCTCTTAATTAGAATGTTTTCAGGAATGCAAAAACATGGCTCTTACATCCACAAATCATGAATGAATTTTTTCTGAATTAAAACGTTTTCAGGAATGGAAAAATGTGTCTCTTATATCCATAGATCGTGAATGAATTTTCTCTTAATTAGAATGTTTTCAGGAATGAAAAAACGTGGCTCTTACATCCACAGATCATGAATGATTTTTCTCTTAATTAGAACGTTTTCAGGAATTAAAAAACGTGGCTCTTACATCCACAGATAATGAATGAATTTTCTCTTAATTAGAACGTTTTCAGGAATAAAAAACATGGCTCTTACATCCATACATCATGAATGGATTTTCTCTTAATTAGAACATTTTCAGGAATGCAAAAACGTGGCTCTTACATCCACGGATCATGAATGAATTTTCTCCTAATTAGAATGTTTTCAGGATTGCAAAAAGGTGGCTCTTACATCCATAGATCATGAATGAATTTTCTCTTAATTATAACGTTTTCAGGAATGCAAAAACGTGGCTCTTACATTCATAGATCATGAATGAATTTTCTCCTAATTATAACATTTTCTCCTAATTATAACATTTTCAGGAATGTAAAAACGTGGCTCTTACATCCACAGATCATGAATGAATTTTCTCCTAATTATAACGTTTTCAAGAATGCAAAAATGTGGCTCTTACATCCACAGATCATGAATGATTTTTCTCCTAATTAGAACGTTTTCAGGAATGCAAAAACATGGATCTTACATCCACAGATCATGAATGAATTTTCTCCTAATTAGAATGTTTTCAGGAATGAAAAAATGTGGCTCTTACATCCACAGATCATGAATGAATTTTCTCCTAATTAAAATGTTTTCAGGAATGAAAAAATGTGGCTCTTACATCCACAGATCATGAATGGATTTTCTCTTAATTAAAACATTTCCAGGAATGCAAAAACATGGCTCTTACATCCACAGATGAGGAATAAATTTCTCTTAAATAAAATGTTTTCAGGAATGAAAAATTGTGGCTCTTACATCCATAGATTATGAGTAAAATTTTCTCTTAAATAAAATGTTTTTGGAATATTGAATCGCGTGTATTGCAAGCATGGATCAAAGTGGAATCTTCTCTAAAATAAAAATAGATTAATTGATTTTATATATTCGATTTTATGGACAACGATTTTATATCTTTTATGGACAGTGATTTTATATATTCGATTTTATGGACATCAATTTTATATATTTTATGGACAGAGATTTTATATATTATGGACAACATATATACCATTGATATCATATTTAATAGATGGCAATATCGTATATACCAACGATATCATATCTACCAACGATATCATATTTAATAGATGGAAATATCATATATACTAGCAATATAATATTTAATAGATAACAATGATTAATAGACAACAATGTCATATATGTACCATCGATATCATATTTAATAGATGGAAATATCATATATACCATCAATATAATATTTAATAGGCAACAATGATTTCCCGCAAGGGTGTAGATTGATTGGCAAGTGCCGTGTAAATAGAAGGAAATATGTAAAATGAGGTCTCAAGGTCGATTCTCACCCAGATTTATCTGGAGGACATGCTTGCAGGAAGTGCGATTTCTCCCTAGGGGTTATAAGGCAGCCGACAGGATTCAACCCCATGTCACGCAAGTATGATATTTCCGTTGTTACCAATTCCCCTAGTTACAAAAAAAAATAGACAACAATGTCATATATGTACCAACGATATCATATTTAATAGATGAAAATATCATATATACCATCAATATAATATTTAATATACAACAATGATCAATAGACATAGTAATAGTTATTAATAGACAACTAGATTTTTGTTGACAATGTTACCCATAAATTAATTTTTTTACTCAGTGATATATTTGTTAACATAGGTTATCCCAACGCTTGAGTTTTGGATATTCTTCATTTTATTATTGTTTATAGAATTGGAGAATGGATTATGGGGTAGCTAATTGCACCTATATTCCTTAATATCTTATGTCAATTATGGTTAAGCAAGCACTCAAATACTACTTACATTATATAGAGAGTCAAACAGAATATCCATGCACCTGAATTCTTAGATTTTATTCGAGGTATTTCTTTTTTGCAGTATGGGAGACCTCCTCGAAAAAGTGCCTCATAAGAAAACAAGAACTCCTTCAGTTAATTGTGCAATTTAAATTGAATGATGCCACCTTTCATCTTGTCGACTTGTTGATTGGGTGCTTGGGTATAGACTTTGTGTATTTATTAACAGATACTTCGGTCTCCTAGCGCGAGGGATTTGTTTGGGTTAAGGGTCTAGATATGTTATGTTGCACCATGGTTATTGTCACACCTATCACCTTATGACGGCATGATTCCTGATGAGGGGATCATTTTGCGCCCTGATTGATAGATGTGAATGATAACCTAGCCAGAGTCTTGTGCATCCCTATGTGGGTGTATTGTTCGTTGTAATTGATGTTGGTACTTGGTTCTGTAACACCTTAATGTGATTGGTTTTGCTCGCAGTAGAGGGTTCTAGTTACTGTTCGTCGAAGTCATTATTTTGGGATTATTGATATTGTCCTTTAACTTGTAGGTATTGTCTTGCTTGTGTCGGGCGGGTAGTTGTTTTTTTTTGTCTATTGATTATCACATGTTTTGTTCAATTGCATGATGAGCTAGTGTGTTGAGTTGTTGTTGTCCGATGTCTGATCTGCATGTGTTTTTTTCGTCGTCAAGTTGTGTGGTTTAACTATTGTCGTTATTGACTTCCTGCTTAAAAAAAAATTGAACTTTCCTGCGTCGCTTGTAGTCCTAATGACAAGGTCGTTAAATATGGTATTAGAGCGAGGTTCAACCCTGCAACTGTGGATCACCATGAATTCCACTGCAGTAAACCCCTTGAGTTTTAACCTAGCGCTAATTAAAAATTTAACATGTCCATGCGATGATATCGATTAGAGGACGTCGTGGAGGAAGTTGACGGGGTACTAGGGTAGGAGGCACGACGCCTCCAGTAGCATCCACGCCCGAGGAGTATAACCCCCAGGGAGACGAATAGGTTGTCAGACATGAACAGATAGATGTGGATGATGTGGTTGGGCTGATGAGGTCATTTCAGCGGATGTCTGAAGCACTGATCAGTCATTTGGATAGAGATGAGGCCAGGGCATCGACACCCCCTGAGGGTCCACTGTGTGCTTCGGTTGGTATTGGTAGCATTCATCGCAAACTCAAGAAGGTAAAATTTCCTGAGTTCTTTGGTGCCCCAGATAGTGCAGCCACCGAGGCATGGTTGGATAATATGGTGATGTGCTTTGCACTTTGCGAATATACATCCAACATGAAGGTCTACATGGCAGACTTTCAATTGAAGGGGAGTGTTCTTCTATGGTGGAAGACACTCATGTCGCAATTGAAAGTGGTCGTCAAAGACATGTCATGAGAATTGTTCAAGGAACAGTTCCAAGAGAGGTATCCATTGAAGGAATTCATTGAGCGTCGGTTCAACGCCTTGCGATAGGGTGGTCGTACGATGCCCGAGTACGAGGACCGTTTTATGGATCTGCTTCGGTATGCTCCACAGTTGAATATCGAGAAAATTAAGGTCAATAGGTTCATGTTTGGCCTTAATGTCAGCCTTCGTGCAAAGTTTAGCATTCTTATGCCTCAAACCTTGCATGATGTCGTCCAGAAGGCCCTCATAGTAGAGGCGGAGCTTATCAATGGGGTTTAGAGTAGGACTCTAGAGAGACCAACACGGCAAGTTTCATCTGGTTCAAAGCAACGTCAGACACCAGCTAGACACTCATCGGGATATCGTAGCTTCTAGAGAGGATCCACTTTCACTACACCTGGACGACCAATGCCTCAGTAGTGGACTCCTTACTTAGGACCAAAGCAACAACAACAACGTCGACCGTAGCAACAACAGTTTAGGCCCATTCAACAGAACAAACCAGGGTTCCAGGTCGGTGGTTCGTCAGCTTCTACTTTGGGTACCAGGAGTACTGGATCGAAGAAAGGGTGTTGGACATGTTGGGAGCCACATTACCAACGCGACTTCCCAGTGGAGAGGACTAGATCATTTGGATCAGACGAACCCACTACCGTGGGATATTTGGGCAAGGCCCATCAGATTCATGCAACAGTGAATAATGCCAGGTAGAGAACCATTCGACTATGTTCGAGACATGAGGTACCATCATTGACCAGACCCTTAGTATTTTGATAGACCCAAGTGCTACAGAGAGTTTCATTTCTGGGGAAGTGCTAAAAATAATTAAGGTAATGCAGTCTAATAGAATGAGTTTAGCTTTGTA
The DNA here is from genome assembly GCA_010110895.2 of Picea sitchensis. Classification (NCBI taxonomy): domain Eukaryota; kingdom Viridiplantae; phylum Streptophyta; class Pinopsida; order Pinales; family Pinaceae; genus Picea; species Picea sitchensis. The sequence goes on from SNQJ01S0088452.1 coordinate 30,634, forward strand.
GAAATGGATTCTGGAGCCAAACAGAAGGTTGGTGGGAAGGTTATGGGTTGTAGCCTTAACCTGGGAGAGTTTGTCACTAGGGCCAACCTGTACGTCACGATCTTAGGATCTTATGATGTCGTGATCAGTATGGACTGGTTGGAATCGCATGAGGCGATACTCAAATGTAATACAAAATGGTTGAGCTTGGTTGATGATGAGGGACATAGATGCGTGATTGTAGGTCAGAACCAGGGAGTTTCTTTGAGGTTCATCTCTTCCTTGCAACTACGGAAGAGCATGCGTAAGGGATGTAATCTTTATGTGATCCTTGCGTTAAACGAGAAGGGAGTAGTGGAAGGTCTAGAACACTTTCTGGTGGTGAGAGAGTTTGCGGATGTCTTCCCTAAGGAGTTACCTGGGATGCCGCCTTAGAGGGAATTGGAATTTACCATTGACCTAAAACCAGGAACTGAATCAATAGTAAGAACACCTTATCGAATGTCGACCCCAGAGTTATAGGAGTTGAGAATGCAACTGAAGGAGTTGTTGGACCTAGGACTTATACGTCCAAGTGTGTCACCATGGGGTGCACCTGTTATTTCCATACGAAATAAGGATGGGTCGTGGATGTAAGTTTTAAACCTGTGAAGTAAATCAATGCATATAGATTCTTAAGCAAAACATAAATTAATCAATGGCTCATACACATAGTACACATAGATTTATACTGGAAACCCTTAACCGAGAGAAAACCTTTCAACGCTTCATTATATTTATTTCACCATTCACCATACAATATATATACAATTTTTTTAGGTATTATGTAGATAACAAAACCCTAATCCCTTAATCTGGGATTAATTTAGAAACCCTAATCCCTCTTGGGATCCCCCTAGGAAGCGCCCGACACACACGACACAAAGGGAACTACTAGGGAGGGATCGTGAGTGCAGTTGTCGAATTTGACACACCCACACACACACATGCAAAGAATATAACACATACCCAAAATTATCCCACTTGTTGTTTTATATAGTCAAAAATCCAGGGCAGAAATGCCCATTGTTAATCTACACCAGGAGAAATGTTATGTGCTCACAGACTTTGTCAATGAATCTACAACATTCTTCAAAGTGTCAACCTTTTCCAGCAACACCTTTTTTTCTTCAACCATGTCTCTCACAAAGTGATATTGAACATCAACATGCTTTGTCTTCGAATGATAAGTTGGGTTATTTGCCATGAATATTGCACTATGACTGTCACAATATAATCTCACTGCTTGTTGTACCAACCCAATACCTAAACACAATCTGTGTAACCATACTGCTTCCTTGCTTGCATGAGTGGCTGCCATGTATTCAACTTATGTAGTTGAGAGTGCCACTACAGCCTGTCTTTTGCTCATCCAATTTATTGCTCCTCCAAATAGGTTAAACACATACCCACTTGTAGATCTTCTGCGATCCAGATCTCCAGCCCAATCTGCATCAAAAAAGCCATGTATGTCCACCAATCTGTCCAATCTTGGTCTTCCTTGGTATCACAATCCATAATTGGTAGTGCCATGCAAATACTTGAAGACCCTCTTTACTGATGTCCAATTCTCCTTCCCTAGTTGACATATACCTGCTCAAAAATCCCACTGCATGTGTAATGTCCAGTCTAGTACAGATCATTTCATATATCAAACTGCCAACTGCACTGGCATACAGAACATGGGACATGTCCTCTTCTTCTTCTTGTGTATCGGGACACTGACCTACAAATAAATTTACACCTATAGGAATAAGAACCTTGAAGGGTTTACTTCCATGCATATTAAACCTCTGCAATATCATTTCAACATATTTTCTCTGATTCAACCAGAGTTTCATGTTTGCACGATCTCTTTTAATCTCCATTCCCAGAATGAAGTTAGCAACACCAAGATCCTTCATGTCAAATTTGGAGGATATCTTCGATTTCACCTCCTTGATAACATCCATGTTATTTCCTACCGACAACATGTCATCAACATACAACAATACATAAATGAAGTGATTACCAACTTACTTGGAATATACATAGTGATCAACCTTGCTTCTCACAAATCCCAATCCAAGGATGTATGTGTCAAAATTTTGGTACCACATCCTAGGTGATTGCTTCAGACCATATAGTGACTTATTTATCTTACATAAGAGCTCTTTCTTTCCCTTCACTACGAATCCTTATGGCTGCTTCATGTAGATTTTTTCTTCCATATCCCCATGTAGGAATGTTGTCTTCACATCCATCTGTTCCACTTCAAGATCAAAAGCAACAACAATAGATAAAATAAATCTACTAGATGTTAACTTGGCAACATGAGAAAAAATATCACCAAAGTCAATTCCCTTTACCCGGGAATAACCTTTTGCTACTAATTGATCTTTGTATTTCTCCACTTTACCTTCTGCATTAAACTTCTTCTTAAACAACCATTTTCTACCAAGAGATTTTCTTCCAGCTGGAAACTCAACTATATTCCATGCCTCATTATTACCCAAGGAGTCCATTTCTTCAACCATGGCCTTCTTTCATAGTTTAATATCCTCTGAATTCACTGCTTCCCTGACAGTTTTGGGATCATCATCAGTAATAGATCAAGCAAAATTGGAACGAAAATCAGGTGGACTATACCTTTTTTGGTTTCCTTCTTTCTCTCCCTGATATCCCCAATACTGGGGTATGAGGTTCTTCTTCTTCTTCTTCTACTTCATATTCTTCAGATGATTCAGATTTTGTATGATCCAACTCAAGATCTATTTTCTCGGGTTCTTCTTTCCTTGGTAGGAATTCTTGTTTGGAAACATCTTTTACATCTCTAAAAACAACATCCCGACCATGGATGATTTTAGGGGCTAAATTTCTCTCATGGGCTAATTTTCCATGGTTTTTCCAAAAATGAGATTCGCTATTTTAAAAATGATTCGCCCAAAATTTATAGGATAAAATTATTTTACCTTAAAAATTGCCAAAATTTTATAAAAACTATATAAAATCCTTAGAAATTTGAATATTTTTACAAAAATATCGCCAAACTTTTATAGTTTGCATATGAAGAATTAGTAAGATTCGCCAAGGTTTCTACATTTTAAAATAATTTTCCATCTTTAAAATCATCCCTGATCTCGACTGTAAACAGTCTTCTTAGTTTATGGGTTCCAGAGCTTATAACCTTTCACATCATCTTTATAACCAATAAAGATACACTTTTCATCTTTATTATCTAGCTTACTCCTATTTTCCTTTGGAACATGTACATAAGCATCACAACCAAACACTCTAAGATGTTCAAGAGATGGTTTCTTTCCATTCCATACCTCGTGTGGAGTTTTATCATCAAACGTTGATGAGCATGATCGATTAACCAAGTAACATGCTGTATCCACTACCTCTGCCCAAAATTCCTGTCCTAACTTGGTACCGTTGAGCATGCTCCTTGAATTTTCCATCAGTGTCATGTTCATCCTTTCTGCAACTCCATTCTGCTGAGGTTTGTATGGAGTAGTTTTCTACCTTTCTATACCACACTTCTTACAGAATTCTTTGAATTCATTTCTGAAGAATTCTCCACCATTATATGTTCTCAATACCCTTATTTTCTTCTCTATTTGATTTTATACCAGAGCCTTAAACTCTTTAAATTTATCAAATACCTCATATTTCTTTCTAAGAAAATGAATCCATGTGCTCCTTGAGAAATCATCTATCAATGAAACATAATACATAGACTTACCTAGTGATGGAATAGGCACAAGTCCAAACACATCATTGTGTATCAACTCTAAGATCCCCTTTGCTCTTGTAGCACCAGATGGGAATCTTACTCGATTTTGTTTACCATATATGCAATGTTCAAAGAAATCAAAATCCAGAGTGAAATTAGACATACCTTCAACCGTACCTTTATCGTGTAGTGATCAAAGGCCCTTTTATCCAATATGTCCTAGTCTTTCATACCACAACATGTTCTTGTTTCCAAGAACAATATTGGTCTTCCAATGAGTATAAGTGCTTCCCAACAACTTGTACAGAGTTCCACACCAAAATCCTCTCATGAACACCATTTCTCCTCATACCATCTTGCAAGTGCCCTTTCCAAATACAGTATCCACTCCTGCATCATCCAACTTGCTTACAAATATTAGGCTCCTGGCTAGTTTTGGAATGTACAGGACCCCAGGGAGAGTTCTAATCCTTCCATATTTTAGCAACAACTTAACCCTTCCATGTCCCATGATTTTGGTTGTCGAGTCATCTCCTAGAAATACATCACTACCATCATATTTTTCATATTCAGAGAACCACTCCCTATGAGGAGTCATATGGTATGACGCACTTGAGTCGATAAAACATACATCATGGTATGTATGTGTACCTATATATTCTAGGTAAACATCACCTCCTTCTTCAGTGTAGGTTTTCTCCTCTGTGGAAGAGGTACTATCAGATCCCTTTGGTTTATAAACCTTCTTAGACTTGCAATCTTTCTTATAATGCCCTGTTTTACCACACTTCCAACATTTCTTCAAATATTTTCCTCGATACTTAGATCTACCTGTAGATTTAGATCTCCCCCCGCGAAGACTTACCAGGATTCCTATCTTGGGTACGACCTCTTACAAATAAAGCATATGTGCTATGACCATCCATGATTTTCCACCTCATCTCTTTAGATAACAAGGATGCAACTACATCCTCATACTTCAATGTAGATTGAGTGGTACTACCAATTTCTACAACCAGATTATCCCAAGACTCTAGCAAAGAACATAACAAAGTAATACACTTATCTTCTTCTGCAATCATAATATTAACAACGACAAGTTGACTTACGAGAGTATTAAAGGAATTTATATGTTCTGTCACAGAATCTCCATCTTCCATCCTAATATGATACAACTTCTTTTGAAGAAACAACTTGTTTACCAGGGACTTTGATTGATACAAATTCCCTAACTTATCCCACAGTTCCTTGGCTGTATATTCTCTCGAGACAATCAACAACACTAAATCTTCTAGGAATAGTCAAATAGTACTCCTTACTCTTCTGTCCAACTTCTCCCAATCTTCCTTCGACATACCAGTAGGTGGTGTACTAGTAGTTTGTGTACTAGTAGGTTGTGTACCATTCGACTGTGTGCTAGTAGGTTGCGTACCTGTAGGTTGTGTACCAGGATCCACAATGATCCATTGTTCTTTGTCTACAAGAAGGTCCTCCATCTTGAGCTTACATAGCTCAAATTTTTTACCGTTGAACTTCTCTATCTCGATTCTAGAAGAGCTCACCATTCCTCTTTCTACACTCAAACCACCACTACAAAATCTCCCACTAAACCCAAGTTTATCACAGACCCAAGTTAAACTTGATCTAGCAAGACCGAGCCAAACCCTCAACAACAAAGGCGTCCCTCTGAAGCCAAAAATGAGCTCTGATACCACATGTAAGGTTTAAACCTGTGAAGTAAAGAAATGCATATATATTCATAAGAAAAACATAAATTAGTCAATGGCTCATACACATAGTACATAGAGATTTATACCGGAAACCCTTAACCAGGAGAAAACCTTTCAACGCTTGATTGTATTTATTTCACCATTCAACATACAATATATATATATATATACAATGTTTTTAGGTATTTTGTAGATACCAAAACCCTAATACCTTAATCTGGGATTAATTTAGAAACCCTAATCCCCCCTGGGAACCCCTTAGGAAGCACCCAACACACACGACACAAAGGGCACTACTAGGGAGGGATCGTCAAACACAATTGTCGAATATGATGCGCCCACACACACACATGAAAATAATATAACACATACCAAACAGTGGAGACACTGCATTGAATATCATCAATTGAATAAGGAAATGACCAAGAATCAATATCTGTTGCGAAGGATTGATGATCTGCTTGATCAGATGAAAGGCACGATGGTTTTTTCAAAGATCGAATTGAGATCACGGTATCACCAGTTATGGATCAAAGAGGATGACATCCCTAAGACTGCCTTTAAGACAAGGTTTGGACATTACGATTTTATCATTCTACCGTTTGGACTGACAAACGCCCCAGGGGTATTTATGAGTTTGATGAACGGGGTGTTATGTGAATACTTGGACAAGTTCGTCCAAGTATTCATTGATGATATTTTGATTTACTCTCGGACAATGGAGGAGAATGATGCGCACTTGCGCCTGGTACTACAGTTTCTACGAGAGAACAAATTGTATGTGAAATTGTCTAAATGCTCGTTTTATCAATCGAAGATTCATTACTTAGGAAATGTCATCTCCAACGAAGGTATCGTCATGGATCCAACAAAGTTCGAGGCTATTATGTAATGGCATGCACCAACGAATGTCCCCGAAGTGCATATCTTCATGGGTTTAGTGGATACTATCAACGATTCGTTGAGGGTTTTTCGAAGATATCAAACTCGATCACAGAATTGCAGAAGAAGAACAAGAAATTTGTTTGGACCGAGAAATGCGCGGAGGCATTTCAGAGGCTCAAGGAGATGTTGACGACAACACCAATACTAAAGGTCCATAACATGGACGTGGACTTCTTGGTGTGCACTGACACATCCAAGGAAGGCTTAGGAAGAGTCTTGATGTAATACAGTTGAGTGATCAATTACATCTCGATAAAGTTGAGAAAGCATGAGGAGAACTATGCAATGCACGATTTGGAGTTGTTATCCATTGTTTATGCCTTGAGAGTTTGGAGACACTACCTTATTGGATGGAAACTTGAACTAAAAATGGACCACTGTGGACTACAACACATCTTTACGCAAAGCGACTTGAACGCATGACAACGACGTTGGTCGAAATTGCTTAGCGAGTACGATTTCGAGATTAATTACATAAAGGGAATAGTGAACAGAGTGGCAGATGCATTGAGTTGAAGACCCCGCATATTTTTGGTGATGCCTCTTAAAATGAATATACGTAAAAATATTCTAACTTTACAATGCGATGATGACTGGTATAAATAGGTCAAGGATTTTATCAGACAAAACACAATGATGGTACCAAAGTTTGAAGGGTTTACTATGGACGACGATGGACTTTTGAAATTTAAAATTCTAATTTACGTACCGCCCAATGCCGAGTTGAGGATTTTAATCCTAAATGAGGCTCACAGAGCAGTGTACATGGATCATCCTGGAGTCACGAAGATGAGGGAAGACCTTTAACCCTTATTCTTCTAGAAAGGAATGAAGGCAGACATAGTCAACTACGTGGAAAGATGTCTAGAATGTCAGTAGGTGAAGGATGAGCATAGACATTCGGCAGGATTACTATAGACACACACTAATATGGAATCGAAATGGGAGGTCATTTCGATGGATTTCATTGTGGGATTTCCATTGAAAACAAGGAGACACGACTCGATTTTTGTGGTAGTCGACACTCTAATGTAGAGTGATTGTTTTTTTTCATGTGCGTATGACGTATCAGGCACCTGACATAGCTAGAGTTTTCATCAATGAGATTGTGAGGCTGCATGGCGTGCCTAAGATGATTATATCTGATAGAGGGTCGGTGTTTATTGGACGATTTGGACTAGTTTCCAAGTGGCCTTGGGAACCCAACTTAACTTTAGTACAGTATATCACCCGAATATAGACGAGCATACTGAATGAACAAACCAAATATTCGTGGACATGTTGTGTATGTATGTTATGGACCAACAGAAGCGTTGGGAAGAATTATTTCCACTGGTGGAATTTGCATATAGCAACAGTTATCAAAGCACCATTAATATGGCACCTTTCGAGTTTCTTTATGGGCGACCATGTCGGACGCCTTTGAGTTGGGATCGGCTTGATGATAGGGTCATGTTATCCCCGATATCTAGGGATAACTAGGAGATCATGTCTCAAGGCCCACAGGTCCTAGACATGAAGTACCGAGAGCAGGATTGACCTGAGCATGGCCCTAGAGGGCCCATCCTCTTCTTCTTCACCAGATTTGTCCTGTCAGCAGCAACAACATCCATCACCACCGGCTTGGACTTGCATCGGAGAGGACTCTTGCTCCATGAGGTAATTGGTCCAAGGTATCGTGGTATGTGTCATGTTTGATTGTTATAACCTTCTTATATATGCATTAGGTTCCTTTCATTTCT